>SZYD01000504.1:0-120175 GCA_009363875.1 Mikania micrantha | reverse complement strand
AGCAAGAATCACAAACAAAAGTTTGAGAACGGAACCCTGATTCACGCCAAGACCAATGCTTAAACCCAATTCTAGACACCATGAATGTTGGATTACTATCATCCATATGATAGTACTCTGAAAATGATGAACGTGGGCGAAAACCGTGCGCAAAACGGAGTTATAACGAAGCGGGAATCGCGAAAACAAGTTTGATGTTTATTAACGGTTGCCAGATGCGAATTCTTCCTAAAACCCATCACACATCGCCCAAGAAACCAATATTTCTCCCCTTTAAACACCTATAAATATCCTTGCTTGGTCCCTTATATCTTTGCAACTCCTAGTTGAGTATAAACAAGTAAAAATAACCAAAAATTGATGGTTCTATAAGTGTAACACCCATTGGGATGTTGAACGTAGTAGTTTTATTTTTTGCTCTTGGTGAGGAGGTATTGCGCTTCGAGATCGTCTCGTTTGTAAAGTTCTTTGAGGTAATTTTCTTTTTCATTTTCTTCTTTTCATTATTCATTGATTTATTTTTCCTAGTCTGAGTAGTTAAGCTTAGTTTATTAGTTGTTGGCATTAGGCTCGTTTAGGTTGCCTTTTTCAGGTCGCCTTTAGAGTTGGTGTAGTCTTATAGAGGCTCGTTAAGCCAACGAGTCCGGCCTATGATGTCCGTTCATTTATCTATGCCTAGCATAATGTTTACGCATCCTCGTTGCATTCGTTTGACTAGGTTGAACCACGTTTGCATTCGGATCGTATACTTGATCCTTTGAGCTGCTATCTGGTCACACACGTTCAATCTTCAGGGCATCCAGTTTGATACAACTGTTGATCTTGATTCTTCTTCATTATACTAGTTTCCTCGAGCACCATTAATGTGAGTTTCTTCACATTCCCTTTTACATTTTTGTTTTGGGATGTTACACATGTCTTATTCAAACTTTATTCATTATATTATTCATTCAATCTATGATGCAAGCCTTAGACCTAGTTAGCTTTATGTGTTAGATGCTAAGCTTATACAATGTGTTGATTCTATGTGTGATTCTATGTGTGTTGCCAGTCAAGCAAGCTAGTACTTAGTAGCCCAAGATGTGTTAGATACCATCTTCGCAATGGCTTTTGCCTTTGTGTGAAAAAGGTGAAAAGTACACCCAGCAAACTTCTTGAATTATGACTGTTAATTTATTATATGGCCATACTTGAATTAACATGTTGTAAGGATACTTGTTTGGACACAAGCTATTGTTATTCATTCATTCATTCTAATTATTCAAACTTGTATTCATGCTATGCTTAAGATACATATTCTAGTTAGGCTATTGTTTGCATCCTTTTTATACTTATTATTTAAACTTAGTGTATGAACTCACCAACTATGCAAATAGTTGAAAAACTCTATTATACATGTGTAACAGGCTAAGGAAGCATAATGAAGACATAAAATAGGTTTAGTGACCTAGTTTAACTTTGAAACAAATGTATAGACTTTGAAATTGTAATACTTTGAATATTCAATTCATGTAATGTTTGTTTATCATTCAATGAATTGTGTTGGTTTTTAATAATGATGCATTAAATATTGAAACATATAATAGCACCATGAGCTAATGAACAGTCGTCGTCCCGCCCCGACGTGTTCCGCCGTCGGTCGGGTGTGACAGTTAGCACTAGCAACTGCCTTATCAGCATCAGTAGTTAGTCAGATAAAAATACAAGTCTTGAAAACGTAGGGACCATTTGCGGAAGAGCGCTTGTTATCTGCAAAGTTCTTCTATTCGCATGACCGGATCTTCATCCGCATTAGCTCCATCCAAAGATAGCTTAGAAAAAAATTGTTCTAAGTGTATACAAGTGGAACATTCGTAAATATTCTAACTGTACAACACTTATGCATTCGCAATTTTTAGAGTGAGCACAATTTGAACATTCGTAAATGTTCTAAATGTGCCACACTTATATGTTCGCAAATGTTCTGTTCGTGCAAAAGTTGAACATTCGTTACTGTTCTAACTGTGCAACCCATATATTCACAAATGTTATGAGTGTACACAAGTTGAACATTCGTAAATGTTCTAATTGTACAACACATATATTCGCAAATGAATTAAGAGCATCAGTTATATTTTGACAAATGTGTCAATTGTGCATAAGTTAACATATGGAAGGATGTTTAAACGTGTATATATTAGTTACGTTGGGAATTAGTCGGCCATTTAGGATCGCATGTAGGTGTAAATCACACAATCATTCCTAATTAGATTGGAAACCTTGTTTTGAATCGTTTTGGAAGAAAACCGTGCGAAAGGGTTTCGAACCCATGGTCTGGGAAAAACGAGAAAGAGAGATTTTGATGTTGGTAACTTAAGTTCTTCAAGTTTGGGTGTTCACCATCCAGGTTTAAATTTTCATACAATTAAAAAACACATGTTCTTATAATTGCAACTATAGTCCTTATAGTTGATATCTTTTTATTTTATGTTTAGGCTTTTGTAGAATTTATAAAAATTATTATTAAGTCATTATTATTACTTTTTTATAAAAATTTCAAATTACTATTTAAATTCTATTTTTATTTATTTTGTGAATTTCCTTATAGTTATATTAGATCTTATAATATTATTTATCATATTATTATGTCCACATGTACATAATAAATTTTATTAAAATAAAAAATTTTACTTGAATCTAATTGTTTTGTCTTCAATTAAATCCCAATAAAATTTATATTGTATGTGTATTTACAAATAAAAAAATAAAAATTGCCTACGAAATTTCAGATTTTTCGTTTATTTCAAATTGACGCTGTTAGAAGTTTTAAATTTACAATGAAAATCGTATGTGTTACAGTATCCCATAATTTAGAAAATTTTGTTCCAAAATTGGTTTGGAAGAGACTGGTTATTAGCAGAAAGGATTGTTCTTAGTTTTCATTCAAGCTATTTGTCTTCTAATGAACTTTGATTTTTTTAACTCTTTTTAAGTTGTTTCTCAGGATCTCGATTTTTTTCTATACATAGTAGATTGAATCACCAATGTACACTTTGCCAAGAAGGTTGTAGATTTCTTTGCTTTCCGTTATGTGATCTTTATATATCTTCCTACTAGATGCATTAAATAACCAATGTACGCTTCAATAAAGAGAATATAAAGATTCAAAAGACTTTAGTTATCCCAAAAGGTATAACTAAACATTTGAAAAATCATGTCTTACACAGAATGTGTTCTTAGTAATAATGTCTTTGCAAGTCAAGAAATATAGATAAAAAAAATTGGAAGTGATGGAAAATCATTATCGAGGGTTTTACTGTGTGGTCAATATTTTACTTGAATGTTTATTATGGTTTGTGTTTGTTAATTATAAGAACATTAGCAATATGGTAGTTAACACATTCTCCACTACTTTAGTTGAATTGTTGATTTTTGAAATGTGATTTTTCCCTTAGATTTCTCGTTTACGCTTAAATTTTTTGTCTATGTATCCAATTCTTATGAATAGATTATTTTAATATTGCATTGATGATATTTATACATTGGGCGTACATAGAGTGAGTGATAAATAGATTCTTTAGTTCATGATCGTGATAAAATGCATCAAATGATCAGGTCGTCTAATCTCCTTTGTGTTTTGATAAACCTTGAATGGATTTGAAGTATGGAGTAGAGATTTTGAAACATATAGAGTCAAACTAGAATCATAGATTATGGTTTTAGAATTTGTATATCAGAGCTTGATGTTTAGGACTAATCAAATGGTGTACTGGATTGGAAGTTTTGTGTTAGTTTTATGAACCAATGTATTCAGATCATCGACTAATATTTGAATAAAATCAAATCATTTAAAAAATTTGGAATCCTAAGTTGTAACACCCCGACCAATGGCGGAATCATTGGGGCATTCACGAAGTGTAGATTGTTCAAAAGCACAAGGTTTATGGTGTGAATAATCCAAACATAGCATTAAAAGAAATTCAAGCTTAACCTTTACATCATAAAATGAAATGCTAAATCCAAAAACTCAAAGCTTAAACATAATAATAAAACTAATAATCTGAATGCAAGCTCTTAGCATTCTTAAGTAGCGTTACCACCTGAAACATGTTTAAAATAAAAGTTCAACTATAAATAGTTGGTGAATTCATAGGTTTTTGAACACTCACACCAAAAATAGTTTAATACAAGTATATGTGTTATTACATGTGAACACAAAGTATAATGAACATAGCATTAATTAATTCTAAGGCAGATCAAATAGTGTTAAAGTATAAAGTTTGACCAAGTTTAACATTCCTAACAATGTTGAAGTAGTAGTAGACTATCACCGCGGGCCTCCCCCGAAGGGTAAATCAAACATCGGTGGAATGGTCGGTCCAATAGATCTATCATACCCACTAAAAGTTTAATAGTGTACGATCAATGCACATTCTTAGCTAAAGTTCAATAAGTCTAAAGCCATTAAACAAGTTTTACATGATAATAGTTTAAAACTAAGTTTACTTGTTTCACCCCAAAAATAAAAGCATAAAACAGGGCTATGAAGACTCACTTTGTTTAATAAGCTAGCCTTTGCAAAGAATGATGTCAAGTGTATAGCTCAAATAATGTCCAACACAATCAAATAAACCTAATTGTTTCATTCATACATCAAGTTATGTAACTATGACTTATATGATATTTCTAACACAACGAGGTTAGTGCAATTGTATTCCATATGTGAAAGTTTGTAAATAGTTTTGTGCTAAAAGATTTTGTATGTGTAACCACTTTAAATATTTTAAAGTTTATGTTATAAATTGGATAATCATTTAAAGTTTAAATCATATATATCAAATATTATTGATTAATAACAAATAAGTTAGGAAAATAATAATAATGATGATAATTGTCGTTAATATTTTTTGAAAAGATTATTTCTAGTTTAAACTAAATAATTTAAATCTTAAGCAAATCATTTGATAATATATTTATTTATTTATAGCAGATATATTTTTATTTATTAAAACCACTTTAATACAATATTTTGTTTGAATAAATACTAAGGTTTCATAAAAGTTAAAAATTAAAGTTATTATAAACTAATGTTTGAAAGTTTGTAAATATAATAAACTAATACTTAAACATTTAATAATAAATTTCGTTTTTTATATAAAACTATAATCAATGCATGTTATTATAAAGTTCGTGTATCTTTGATATATAGTTTATAAATCTTAAATAAATCCCTTGAATAAATAAATAAATTTTAATAACTTTAAACAAGTCTTAAGTATGTATGTAGGTAGGTAGGTATGTACATGTGTTTCAATAAACATATATTTTTTATTAAAATAATAAGTTTTAAGTTTATAAAACTTTTTTGTGAAAACATAATTTAAAAATTTATTAAATAAAAAGTTACAAGAAAAGGGCAAAAACACGCCCCAATCGGACTCGAACCCGCAACCGGATGAGAATCCATGCCTTCATGCGCGTGTTACCAGTTCGTCTAGAGCCTTGCTATCGGTTTAATTCCATTCCTATTAACCTTAACATAATCTCTTGTTGTTCCCCCAATTCCCTATTATAACCAACGAAACCCTAACCTCCTTAACCCAGAAATTCAATCGAATTGAAATCCGATTGTTCCCAAATTCATAGGGCTTTCGTTGGCAGTTGTAATACGAGTGTAGGGGGTATAGAACACTAACCTTAATGTACGTTTGACATGGTTTCGATTAATGGTTCAAAGCGTGAAAAACCGTGACTTTGGAGCTTGAATTCGCGAACTAGGGAGTTTGTGAGGTTGTTTTGTTTGCACAGACTTGGCCGTCGGATGTAGAGGTACCTTTGGATGAGTTTAATTTGATTATCACGCTCGTTTATATTGGGTTTGGTTAACCGATTAATTTGGGAGTTTAGGAACGATTTTCGTGAAGATTTGAATTTTAAACATCGAATTGAAGCTTGAGATTGATCCCTTAAAGTTCGTAGTTGATAAAGGTTCGAACTTTTGTTGATTTTATCCACTAATTTGAGCTAAGATTGATTGAGTTGGATCGGGAATGGGTATACGGTATCCATGGATGAGTTGGGTTGGGGAAGATGACAAGTATGGGGTAATGGCAGAAACAACCCCTCCTATTTGTGTTTAAAATTTCAGTTTCCTACTTGTCACTATAAGTCCCTCAAAGTTTAAAAGTAATATAAGAATTTTGATAAAATCTATACAACTTTAACTAATTTCATGAAGTTAACTTTTTAAAAGTTTATCAAATAAATTCTCAATATTTATTTATTTGAATAATGTTTAATATCGTTTATATTTTATTATTATTATCATTAGTATTACTATTACTATTACTTTAAACCTGTAGAACATGAAATTGTTATTATTATTATTTTTTTATTGATTATTATTATTAGTTCCATATGATGTATTATATATACATATATATATATACACGTTTACAAACTCTCGAATTTCTCATTAATATAAATGAGATTACATACTTAATCGAAATGTTACATAAGTTGACGTTTGCTTTAGGATTTGATGCTTGAAAATTTTCAAGCTAAAAATAGGTAGACAACATATTTGTCTTTAGAGTTTACATACAAACAGTTTACTTGTTTCCGAGTGTTTTGAATAAAACGATAGATTTGTTGTCTTTATGTAAGCATAGTTACTATATAAGATCTTTGAGGGAATTGGTGTAAGTACACACACCAATGTATGTATATATGAGTGCCAATAGTTTAATTGGTTCATACAAAAACCTTTGACTAAAGAATAACTTTTTTTGATTTAAGAATCCAGTCCTTGGTCAAGTTCTTGATTCTACCCATAATGTAATATTGGTGATTATATATAGGTAGGATCAGGAATTTTACATAACCCACTATTCCCGCGCTAACCCAAATAACTTTGGCAAGATGAAGTCAAATCTTGGATTTTTTTTTTGAACATTATTGTAACACATTTTGAACACCATGTTCTTTTATGAGTTTGGGCTAATTCATCACCGCTTAAAAACTTACAGTACTATAAGTTTTTAGATATTTAAAACTTACAGTACTGTAGTACAAAACTTACAACGATGATATCTTTTAAACGGTGATGAATTATCCCAAACTCATAAAAGAACATGGTGTTCAAAATGTGTTACAATGATGTTCAAAAAAATCCAAGATTTAGCTTCATCTTGCCAAAGTTATTTGGGTTAGCGCGGGAATAGTGGGTTATGTAAAATTCCATGCCCTATATAGATATACCACACCCAACCCACCACATCACCAAGACTTTGAAAGTATATCAATCACCTACCAATACTAACATTACTTTAAGTACAAATACGTTTAGAATTTGAAAGTTTGAAGTCTTTATTTGATGTTTGCATGTAATTGATCATATTGATTTGTTTTTAATTCTAAATCAGAATTCGAATGAGTTTAAGATTTATATTCAATGTTTACAACAATAGTGTCCATTGTTGCTTATTACAAAATTTACATTTACTATAAATTCTCATTCCATGTACACCCGCAACGATAATTTGCTTTACATGATTACTCTTCTCCCATATGGCTACATTATACATGACCACAATTAAGTTGATTTAGAATTGCATAGTATGAAAACTTGTCTAATTAAAGTTATCATGGTTTATAGGATGTTCAATCTCAATTGATCAGATTGAAGAAGTTTGTCCCGTAATACCATAAACTTTGACATGATTGACAAGATAACAAAATAGTTTTTTGCATTCCCATGACATCTAAAGTGTCAAATTTTAACCAATCATGTTATTAAAAGCCTATCTCATAGTGTTCAACTTGAGTAGTTTGAAGATCGTATAAGTATCATGATTACAAATATTGCAATTCTGCAAAGGAATTTCGTGTTTGTAAGTATTATTGTATAAACTTTGTAGACAATCCAGAAATATTGTGATATTAGGGAACTTGGTGCAATATGATAAATAAATATGATATACCATAAGCGTAATATCATAAGATTTGGGAAAGTTATTTAGGTATAAGACTGTAAGGGATAAGACATTTTATAACTTTATGTTAAGATGCTGATAAATACCATCCATCATAAATTTAATGTCTTAAAACCTTTATCTTTTATTGAGTTGATTCTCATCCTCAATTTCATACAAGACAAATTTGTCGAATGATTCATCCTTACTCTTAAGTAATAAGATATAGCAGTACTATATACTATCATAAATGAATGTGATAAAGTACTTATTTTCACCTCTTATGTGAATTGATTTCAATCACATACAAAAGTGTGAATTATATCAAGGGTTCAGTTATTCTTTCCACTGACTTAAAAGATGATATTGTTTGTTTTGCTTCAACACATGTTGTATATTTATCTTTTGAATCAACAAAAAAGTTTGGAATGCAATTTAATTTAATCAGACGATGCATCGAATTAAAATTAAAATGACCAAAATGACCATGTGAAACATTAGATAACTCAATCAAATAAATATAATTAGACGCATCTTCATTCATGTTATCAACCTTAGCTATTACATTGAGTTTAAACATTCCATCCTGAGCATAACCCTTACCAACAAACACTCCACGCTTAGTTAAAATAAATTTATCTTATTCAAAGACTAAACATAAATTATGTTTGTTAAGCAACCATCCTAACATGGGCTCTTGCATGTCAGGAACATAGACCACATTACTAAATGTGAGCTCCTTTCCCGAAGTCGACCTTAAGATCACACTACCTTTACCCGTGATATCGGCAGCTGCTATATTCCCCATGTACAACTTTGGGTCGCCTACCACCTCCTTTAATGTATTAAATAGGGTCTGATCGGGACACATATGAAAGGTAGCACCAGTGTCAACCCACCAACCCTCAGGTTCATTTGACACCAAGTTGATCTCCATTGTAGTGAAAATGTTTCTAAACCACTATCCCCCATTTTTCTTCCTGATGAAATCCCAGCAATAAAGAACACACCTCCAAGGGTGTATCAGTCTGGAAAATTTCCAAAGTTTGTATATCCCACTGATACAAGCATGGAAAACCAGAAGAAATACACTTGGAAAATGTTCATAACAATAACTCTTCTGAACAAAATGATTGCTCATGCTATGAGCTCTACTCAAAGTTTAGAAGGTACAACACAACAGGAAACCTATGTTGACCCTAAGGCCAATCTTGATAAAGGAAAAAGGCCCATGGTCGACATCAAATTTCCTCCTTCTCATCCTCACCCTCCTTACCCAATAATGAAGGCTAATAAGCTATTCATCCCAAACTATTCTTCACTATCTCTTGCCTGCTTAAAATGTTTCAAGTACAATCATTCCACTGAAAATTGCAGAACAAAAACTCCTTTGGAGAAAATAAGGGAAAAGTTAAAGGCTGAAAATTCGAAAGCTGAACAGGTTTCTTCATCTAAAGGAAATTCCCTCAATAAAATGAAGAAGTCCAAGAAAGCTAGTAGACAAGAAGCCAACAATACGATAAGACCAAACACCAATTCGTCATTCTACTCACCTCCTTCCTTGGCCACTTTTTCCAAACCATCAATTCTTGGTACACCATGTTCTTACCCCATGGTGAACCCTACTTCTTACTCTCCTGCTGCTGTGAACCCACCTTCTGTGAACTCACAGATCAACATCTTGGATCAAAATCAGCAATAGCTGATCCAAATGATGCAGAAGTTGATGAATAATGCAGTTCTTCTGATATAAACATTAACCCATATCTAACCAATTGCATTTGATCCTCTATGTGCAGAGAGCCTCTACAAACTAAAATCACTTATGGTATGTGGACAATGGAGGCTCTAGACACATCACAGGATGCAGATCCATTCTAAGGTGGTGTTTGTTTTTTCAGAGGTAAAACGTCTGCGGTCTGCGGACCACATCTGCAAACATCTTTTGCAGAAGAGGTGGACCAAACCCCTGCAAGAAGAGTTTTTGAGGGTGTTTGTTTTTCAAAAACCTCTTCAAACAAGAAAATGTCTTCCCAACCTACCGTCCCCAACCCCACCGTCTTCAACCCCACCGTCTTCAACCCCACCGTCGACCATCGAAGACCCCACCTACCGCCGCACCTCCGATCGCCCCCTCCACCTACCGTTGAGCCACCACCATCCACCACTGTCACCATCAAACCCTAACAATCTCGAACCAGAGGCGATCGAACCAGAAGCGATCGTTCTAAAAACCCTAACAATCTCGAATGAAGGAACCCTCGGTGGTTTCTGCGACGGCGGTGGAGCAGGGCGTTGGAGATCGAACGACCTAGGGCGGTGGAGGAGGAGACCGCAACGGTGGAGATCGAACGAGGAGGAGGAGATAGCGATCGAACCAGGGTTCGCGACTACGGCGGTGGAGGAGGAGACCGCGACTAGGGCGGTGGAGGAGGGCGGCGGCGGCGGAGATCGGTGGAAGAGGGCGGCGGCGGTGGGGATCAGTCGCTGATGGGAAGAAGAGAAAGGGTTTGAAGAGGTTTGAAGTGGATGGTCCATGTCTTCTCCAAGAAGAGGTCTCGCAGACGTTTTTTGATGAAATGTCTGCGAGAAAACAAACACCCTACATCTTTCCTTGGTCTGCGGGGCGCAGACAAAAGAGGTCTCGCAGACCTTCGCAGACGTTTTTGTAAAAAACAAACAGCCCCTAAATAACTTCATTCCAAAGAATGGAGGATCTGTTTCCTTTGGAAACAATGCAAAGGGTTGGATAGTCGGGTCTGATTCTGTCCTTAGTGGAAAGCAACACTTTAAGGATATTAGCTTAGTTGAAAACCTCAATTTTAACATCTTGAGTGTCTCCCAATTAGCAGACAAAAACTATAGTTCATTTTTCACCAAGGACAGCTGTAAAATTCTCTCTCCTGAAATAAATTCTAAAATAAAGGTCTTAATTGATCAACACACTCTGTTGACGGCTAATATAAGTGGGAATGTCTATGTGGTAGACATGACCACTGATTCTCAAACATCCAATCCTACATGTATGATAGCCAAAGCATCATCTTCTTAAATTGCCCTATGGCACAGAAGATTCAGCCATCTAAATCATCAAACTCTTCATAAGCTTTCTACCCTTTCTTTAGTAAGAGGATTACCTTCAAAAGAATTTCATTCTGTTCTGAAGGACAATGTGAATCTTGCTTAAAGGGAAAGCAACAAAAATCATCACATAAGTCTATTAAGGAATCCAAAACAACAAACTTTCTTATTCTGCTTCATATGGATTTGTTTGATCCTGTGAAGGTAGGTAGTTTAGCCAGAAAGAGATACTGCTTAGTTGTTGTGGATGATTACTCAAGATTTTGTTGGACCTTCTTTCTCTTCAGCAAATATAAGACTGCTGATAAAATAAAAGCCTTATCACTCAACTTGAAAGACAATTTGGTCTTCCGGTCAAGGTAATTAGAAGTGATAATGGTACTGAATTCAAGAATCATATTCTTGATGAGTTATGCACTTCTAAAGGAATCCTTAGACAATACAGTGTTCCTAGAACTTCAGCTCAGAATGGAGTTGTGGAAAGAAATAATAGGACACTTATTGAGGCTGCAAGAACCATGCTTGCAGACTCAGGATTACCTTTATCCTTCTGGGCTGAGGCAGTAAACACTACTTGTTATGTCTTGAACAGAGTTCACATTGTGAAAAGACATAACAAGACTGCCTATGATGTCCTTCATAACATAAAGCCCCTAATTTCCTTCTTCAAAATTTTTGGGTGTCCATGTTTCATCTTGAACACTAAGGACTCCTTGTCCAAGTTTCCTGCAAAAGTGGACTCTGGATACTTTGTTGGATACTCTCAAACTTCCAAAGCTTACAGAGCATTTAATCTCAGGACCAAAATTGTTGAGGAAACCATTGATGTCAAATTCAATGAATCTGCATCAACCTCCTCTTTTCCTTCTAATCCTGATGAACTATTTGATCTTGAAAGCTTTACCTACACTTCTCATACCTCTTCCATGTCTCTTTCTTCAGATTCTTGTCAAACTTCTGAATATCTATCATCTCTTAAGGAGTGTTCAGTATCTCACTTCTTTTCTTCCATCCCATCTTATCCAATAAATTATCAAGATCAGAATGAACATGTATCTACTTCCGCATCCCCAATAATTGATAATGCTCCAGTATATACCTCTGAACAAGCTCATGCTACCTCATCTGAAAGCTTTCCCGACCCCATTGATAATCCATCCTCTTCTGATGTTGCTTCTGCTAATAATTGTTTGGACATCATTCCCTTTAATAAAAATCACCCCTAGAGCAGATTGTGGGTGATTTAAGTAAAGGTGTTCAAGCTAGGAGCCAGATTTCAAACTTTTGTCTTCATGCTGCTTTCTTGTCTCAAATTGAGCCATCTAAGTATCAAGAGGCTCTCAAAGATAATAATTGGGTGGAAGCTATGCATAATGAACTGTTATACTTCAAAAGACAAAATGTTTGGACTCTCTACCTCTTGCCCAAATGAAAATACCCAATAGGAACTAGATGGGTATTTAGAAATAAAACTGATGATAGGGGCATTGTAATCAAAAATAAAGCCATATTGGTAGTGCATGGGTACTGCTAAGAAGAAGGCATTGATTACGATGAAACATTTGCCCATGTGGCCAGACTTGAAGCCATAAGACTCTTCCTTGCGTTTGCTACATCCCACAACATATTGGTATTTCAGATGGATATAAAAAATGCATTCTTGTATGGAACTTATAAAGGAGGAAGTCTATGTCTGTCAACCACGAGGATTTGATGATGTTCATCATCTTGATTGGGTGTACAGATTAGAAAAAGCACTTCATGGTTTAAAACAAGCACCAAGAGCATGGTATGATACTCTCTCTCAATTTCTTCTCTCAAATAAATTTTCTAGGGGAACCATTGATAAGACCTTGTTCATCAAGAGGGTAGACAAGGAACTTCTGCTGGTCCAAATCTATGTTGATAACATCATTTTTTGATCAACAAAACCTTCCTTGTGTGAACAATTTTCTAAATTAATGTCTTCTAAGTTTGATATGAGTGCTTTAAGTGAACTAAAAACATTTTTAGGAATCCAAGTCAAACAAACCCCTAATGGAACTTTCATTCATCAATCTAAATATGTAAAAGATCTTCTGAATAAATTTGAAATGAATGATTGCAAAATAATTTCTACCCCCATGGCAACCGCACCTGGAATAACTCCAGGGGAAAATGGTGAACCTGTAGATCAAACCCTTTACCAGTGCATGATTGGATCTTTGATATATCTCACTACATCAAGGCCAGACATCATGTATGCAACATGTGTCTGTGCAAGATACCAATCTGCCCCAAAACAATCTCATTTATCATTTGTGAAAAGGATATTTAGATACCTAAAAGGTACTCCTGTACTAGGTATTTGGTATCCTGCTAATCAATCTTGCAAGCTTGTTGGTTTTTCAGACGGTGACTATGCAAGATGTTCACTTACCAGGAAGTCTACTTCAGGTGGATGTCAGTTCTTTGAAAATTGCTTGGTCTCATGGCAAAGCAAAAAAGTGAACTTTAGTGTCAAATTCAACTGCTGAAGCTCAGTACATTGCAACATTTCATTGCACTACCCAAATCCTTTGGTTACAATACCAACTATTGGACTTTGGAATAACGGAACTAAAAACACCCCTCCAAATAGAAAGTGAAGCTGCCAAAAATATAATAAAAAATCATGTCTATCACTTTAAAACCAAACATATAGAAATAAGGCGTCACTTTATTAGAGACTGTTTTGAAAAGGGATTAATAGTCCCAGAACACGTATCTACAAGTGACCAAATAGCAGACATATTTACCAAGCCTTTGGACTCTTCAACCTTTTCTAAGTTTGTTTCCAAATTAGGCATGATAAATTTGAGTTAATAAATCAATAAATATGGTTAAAAATATGTTTCTTGAACCTTAAAATAAATATAAAAGGATAATTCTCAAAGATTATTCTAACAACGGATAAATGGAAAAACCACTGATGAAACAGCCGTGGTTCTTGTCTCAGTGGTTGTCCTAAAACACGAATAAATTCAGTGGTCATACTAACCACTGACTTATATCTATCCGCGGTTATAATCAATCCGTTGTTACATTTGAAATACTTCGTGGTTTTCCCCTTGGTAACTTATCCATGGTTAAAACTCTTCCGTGGTTATTAAATTCTTGATAATTACGCTTGATTTGACCTTCACTAATCACTCTGCAAGATTAGACTCCCTACATTTAATTGAATTGACACGCATTAATTGTTCTCACGGCTCGAAAATATCCTCTCATTTTACTATTTTACCCCACTTACTTCAAATGTCCACTGATCGTCTTTTCCTTATTTATATCAGTAGTTATCTTCTTCCGTTCTTACACTTCTCCTTAGAAAGTTTCTTGATCTTCTTTATGATCAAGAAGATACTTCTTTCAAATTCAAAACACAGAATGTTGCATATGGCGAAGGACAACCGCTTGTCAGGCATGTCGCCTGGCTCGACGCACTTACACTGACTTCGCCTGAGCTTGCTGCTCATGATGTTAGTGTGTAACGGCATCGGACCAGGCTTCATTCCTAACAAAGCTTTTTCTGTACATCAGGGTGTGCATGAACGTACTAATTTGTCCTTTGTCATTCTCTCGCTTGCTTACAAGTTTGTCCAATGGGTAAAAACCCAAAGGTAAAACTTTAAGTTTGTTATAATAAGTGGAGGTTTCCTTTATTGAAACCGCACCCATATGCAACGTGTTAGTACCCTGATAGCAACTAGCTTCAGCTGTTAAATTGAAAACTGAAGATTGTTGTTGTTTCAAGATTGAAGATCGTTATGATTTTGGTTTTTGTTTTTGTTTTCAATATAATGTTTATATTTTATGATTGTTTGTTTTGTTTTAGTTTGTGTTTTTTTTTTTTTTTGAATAATTGTAAAAATTTACTAAGTATAGCTTTTGTCAATATTATTAGTATCGAAGACATTTTTACCGATATTATTAGTATCGACAGTAATATCGTCGATACTAGTAAATTCGATGAAATGGTCTATAAATAGCTAAGTTGTAGTTGAACTTAGTATCTTTTTTAGTAGAATTCTAAATACTGAAATTTGTAATTTTCTCTGATTGTATGTACTGAATTCCAAGTTATTAATAAAAGAAGAGAAGATCTTTAATTAAATTCTATTCTTCTAATATTTATTTTATTTTGTTCAAACACAATATAATGGATTCCACACGTTATATGGTGTTATACAAGATCATTAGATCCTAACCATGGACCTACAAGTGGTATTAGAGCCTTAGTGTTCGATTACCGAGATCACATTGTGTGTTTTGAATAGATTCGGATTGTTGAAGATTCAAAATTTGAAAGTTTGTTGAAGATGAAAGTTTGCAGCCATGTTTTTAGACAAATTGATCATTTTCAAATGTCATTTTGATCAAATTTATGGGCTAGGGTTGTGTATTTTTGAATTACGAAGAGATTGATATAAAATTCGACTTCTAACTCTCAAAAATGAAGATTTTAGAAGGATTTTTGTGATTTTTCGAGCTGTTCGGACTTAACAGAATTTCCCGCCAATTTCTTGCATCGATACTCGAAGGAATTTTCATCAATACTATTAGTATCGGTAGAATATTGGGTGATACTATTAGTATCGACGGAATCTTTATCGATATTATTAGTATCGGTGGAATCTTTGTAGATACTATTAGTATCAGCGTTGACTTTTGTAGATACTGTCAGTATCTACAAAAACAAGACTTAGAAAATTTTTCGAAGCGTTGAAAATTTTTTCTCGGGAATTCAAAATGGCAAGTTATTCAAGATTATCTACTTTGTTTAGTAAAACGGAGATTGAAAATTTGTCAAAGCTTCCGGTTCTTTTCTCGCTTAGCGATTTTTCATCTTGGAGTACACAATTTGAAGCGTTTCTCGAGCTTGTTGACCCGAATCTCAAAATTCACATATTTGATGGATATTTTCAACCTAAGCTCAATGGAGTTTATAAAAATCCATCAAGATAAAATAAATAAGAGAAGGAATGTCATGATCGTGAGAAGAAAGTTTTTACCTTGCTTTCTATGGCAATCTCCAAAGATATTATTCAGACTCTCAAGCAGATCAAGAATTCTAAAGATCTTTGGATTGTTGTCGCCAACTTGTGAGATGATTCTAAAATGAAGAATGATACTAATAATTTAAAATATCAGATTGACGAGCTAAAAGCTGAAATTATGAGACTAGATAAAAGATGTGATGAGTTTGATTTGTTGGAAGAGGAGAATGTTAGATTAAAGAAAGAAATTGAAGATTTGAAGAATAAATCTGAACTCCAGGAAAAGCAGATGGATGAAGATCATGTTAATATTTCTAAAGAAGTATTCAAGTCAATATCCAAACATTTTGAGTGTCGGAAACAAAAGAAGAAAAGGAAAACAAGGAGGAGGTCAAGAAAGTCAATGAACAACAAGAAAACGACAGAGAATGTCAACTTAATCGACTTATTGACCAAGGCTTTCAATGATTATTTTGAAAATGAAAAGATGAAGTCTAAACATGTTTATAAATCACATGCAGTTAATTCAAGATATTTTGTTCCAATTGTAAAGCAGAATAATTACATAATTTATGGTGATTATAGACAAAGAAATACAACGTGCTTTCATTCGTATGCTCAATCTTTTCAATCAACTTGGAATAATCAAAGATATGGTTCCGGTATGGATGAAAAAAGAAGGCATCATATTAATGATAAGATCAACAAAGAAGCTGAATGCCAGTTTCATGAAAATGAAACAATTATATTGAAGCCAAAACCAAAGAAGGTTTGGACAGTTGTTAATTCTGATACCCATGCTATTACTAAGGGGGAGACTGTTGGTACATAAAGTTAGTAAAAGCTTTGGGTGATTAATTATTGTTATTTGATTACAATAATTCAAAACAAAGCTCAAATACTTGAGAAGGAGGAGAAACATTTTCAGAGACTTGTAGGTCTTGATCTGGCATAAGATGCTTGCTGGAAGCTACTGTTTGTCTCAAAAGACCTGATTAGAGAATAATCACTGAGCTGTTGCTAAGGGGGAGTCTGTTAGTGCACAGATTTATCAACAACTTTCGATGACTACTAAAGACATTGTTTTTAGTCTAGATCATGTATTTTAATTGTATTTTGTATTTTTCATTGAATTTCTAGTATTTATTGCCGATACTAATAGTATCGATGTGAGTTCCATCGATACTAATAGTATCAACCATTGAAATGTGTGGCTAAGGTTTTCGTGATCATCTCTGGGTAAATGGTTAGGTTTTGATAACTAGGTTTTAGGGATGGCAATGGGTCAGGTTTGGGACGAGTATAAGTAAACCCAGTCCCATACCCGTTTATAAAAGTATGTCTCATACCCATTCCAAAACTCATCGAGTATCTATCGGGTATTTACCCGGCGGGCTTCGGGTATCCTGGCAGGTTACGGGTATACCCGTTAGTTAGCTAAATATACTCGTTAAGAATAATTGGCTTAAAACACATCGGGTATCGGGTAACAAATAATAAATTTATTTTTAATAACCAAAAACTATATGTTAAATATGTCAAAAACAAACTATTAATATATCAAATAACATTAAATTTCAAAATATTATAAGTTGATTACCATCGTTAAAGATAAACCAAAAAATAGTAATCATTAATAAAATAGTTCAAAAAAATATTGCAGTTGCCACAAAACAAAACAAATATAAAAAAATTATATTAAAAATTTCTAAAGTTCGAAAGGAATAAAAATGAAACAAATTATGTTAATTCAAATGTATATAAATGGGTATTTATAATCGGGTACACAGAACTGGTAAATGGTATATATAATCAGGAAATCGGTCCGGATAAATGGGTATATGAACAAATTCCAAGCACGTCCCATACCCATGAAAATATTAAAAATTAATCACAAACCTGGCCCAATACCCATCAGGTTTGGGAATACTCGTCCCATATGTAGCGGGTTTCGAGTAAACTCATCGGGCTCGGGTTTTTTGCCATCCCTACTAGGTTTTCTTTTCATTTGTTAAACATTGGTATTAGATTTGTCTTCATAGATTTACAAGTTCAATATTGCTTGATTGTGAAACAATAAATAATTTTTGGTTTATTTTACAACTTTGAATTCAATGTCATTACTTGCTTTCCTCTATTGTTAAGTTTAATGTTATTGGTTTAATTTTAAAGTATTCTAAAAATCCTACATTTTGTGAAACAAGTAATTAACGGAGTCAACATCGGTCTAGTTTTCGGTTGTCAACAAAGTCATTGACTTGGTTTCAAATCATAATTGTTTAATAATATAAGCATGAATCATGTCTACGTATCTTCCAATTAACAAATCAAGATATACATAGTTGTTTTACTAACTTGAAATACGGAGAGATCATCTTTTCATTTACTGTTTATAAATCTTATAATTAAGTGTTTTAAGTCTCATAAGTTTGTTTTTATTTGCAACTCAAAATCCAACATTCAAGTTTATTTTTTAAATGCATTTAATTAGTTAATTTAGTTTTCTTTGAAATTAGTTTCCACTTGACTGCTCGTGAATCGATACCCGACTCCCCTATCTAATTGGGTAGCAGAACTTGAGTTTATAACTCGTACTTTTGATTGGTACTTCGACACGGTGTTGTAAAAATCGGGATTAATCGGCCGATTAATCGGGATTAATCGCTAGTCGGCCCTAAGCTGATTAAATTTTGCCTAATCGATCCACTAATCGGTAGTCGGCTCTAGTCGAGATTAATCGATCAAGTTCAAAAAAAATCGATCAACCCAGTTTAAAGCCCAAAATTTCAGTTTAGCCCATAAATATTGTGATCTTTCTTTAACCTAATAACTAAAAGCTTTATCCAACCCATTTTAAACATGTTTTGGCCTATTAATTGGTTTTTAAATTGTGTTTTGGCAAAAAAATATTCTTATAGGCTTTTTAATTTGTGGAAATCTTTGATGTATTGAAAAACTAATATTTATTTTGAAAATTATATATAAATTTTCAACCCGATTAATCCCTAGTCCCCACCTCGCCGCCCGATTACCGACTAGCGATTTTTACAACCATGCTTCGACATCGATCAGTAACCACTTGGGAATAAATCTCCCATCGGCAAAAACTAGTAAACATGACCGGATCAATCATTTTGAAGACCTGGAGCAGAACAAAAAATCTAAGACCTCTTGCTACAAACCCTATGTGAATAGTAGAAAATAAAAAGCTTTTATTTGGATTTTTCTTATATTCTTATTTTATTCCAGAGCCTAGAAACTAAAAAAAAAAAGCCTATAGACCAAAAAAACCCAACTACATGTAATTTGTTTAAAAAAATTAAAGACTATTTTTAAAAACCCTTTTGAGTTGTTTCGTCATTGGGTATTAAGGTAAGCCTTGCCAGTAAATGTTTATTGATATCTATACTTGAGCAACATCTTTTTTTAAACGACTAATTTGGATCACTAGAGTATTAACGTGCCAACAGCAGTACCACTCGAACATATCTACCACCAAGTTATCAGTTCAAGAAGAAACTCAATACTTTGACAAAACCCCTTGTGGAATTCAAATGCAAGATTTTATGGATCCTGAGCCTTATCCACCACCACGATGACATTAGCAACATCTATTTAATTTGAGTTTTTCAAACTACATGTGATCATCTTATTTCATTTTAACAAGAAACCTCGCAAAACCCAGTTTAACACAATAACTTGGGACATTGAAGGCCTTTATTTTTTTGGAAATTTTAACATATATCAACCTACAAAGAATATTAATTACATATTTACTCAACCATTAAAAATAATAATATATATCCCGTTAAAAGGGGAAAATATGTAATTGTCTTTTTTATTTGGAAAAGAAATTATGTTTAAAAAAAAAAGAAAATATGTAATTAAGTTTTTTATTGGGTAAATATGTAACAAATGATATTAGCATGGGAAAATATGTAAATGTCTTTTTTTTATGGCCCAAAGTTCTAGTTTCACCCAAATACACTATTAAACAGCCCTTGAATCCGCAACCCCTTTCAAGTTTCAACTCCAACTAAGTGAACAATATCATCAAAAGAAAAGGCTTAGCACTGAGATAACTTCATGCTGATTGCAGACAGGCATCCAGGATGAAAATTGTAATTTCATCATCAGGTACAACAAGTCATAGTAAAATTATTACCGCTATTTCTACCCATTTGCATGTTGGGTTAAAAAATATTTACATTTTATATTTATAACAAGGTTTGTATACAAGTGTGAAAGAAACATGTATGACGCATGGGAGTTAAAAAAATAAGAGGTATAAGATAAGAAATGATGCGAGTAAAGACTCACTAGTAGTTTGTGTTTTAGGATAGTTTGAGTGCTATTTCATGAAGAAGACTTCTTTTTTGTGATGCATTTATCACCTGATTTGATTCAGCATGTGCCAGCACTTCAGCCACTATAGCTCCAGCGTGACCAATAGGTTCTTCAGAGGATCTTTTCAGCATGAAAGCCTATTCAATACCAAAACCCAACAAAACTTCAGCTTGTTCTTTAGTAAGAATTAGCACACTCAGTTTTTGTTATTCAAATGAATATAATAATCTTGGTTTAAAAGAGCAAGAAGCGCTTCGAGCTTAGCTCCCTAAAGAGGAGGCATTACACGCATGCGTCATACGAGAGACGCTCTACGTAATACCAAATAAGCTCCATTTACAACCAAAACTTGTCTCTCATTTGTTTGCATGTGTTACCATTTTATCAAGCAAACCTTTCATAATTTCTTCATCCTTGTGGTTTTTTTACTAATCAATCTCCTACAAACCCTAACCTTTGATCGCCTTAGACCAATTTTAACCCGGACGTACATGAGGCACCCCCTCAATGCCCCCTGAGACACCTATTTTATTTTTTTTTAACAGCAAACGCCCGATCACCGGGATCATCCTGACAAATAAATCACCCTTCCTTCCGAATAACAGAGCGTGGTGACCTGACCCACCCGTCCAGGAGGAACCTACAACTAGGAAAACCTCCTGGCTCAACCCAAAACAATATTTGCTCTAGGTGAGACTCCAACCCAAGACTTTTCATAAGAGAAGTCAAGGGGCTACCACTAGGCTAGAAGTCCTTTGGTTCCTAAGACACCTAATTAACTGACATGTCTCGCACATTAGGCGAGCCTTTATAACCAAGGTAGCATACCAAGTTATTGAAAAACTAGATGATAATTATACCCATGTTAGAGAGAGATAGAGGGGGGGAGGGGGGAAGAACCTGGCCATGATGTGAGATAGTCAATGTGCATGGTGACTGCATCCATGGTTCACCATCTATTTGAACAGGCAATTGAGCAAGAAGCTGAATTTTAATGGTTTGCCCTTGTGCAAGCCTTCGAGCTCGGGAAAGCCCTACCTGGAAATTATTAAAATACTTTATCCTTAAATTTACATGGAAAACAAAAAAGAATCGTGTTTTTTCATGTTGACGGCAAGAAGCAAAGAGGGTATATGATTTTCTGACAGGTTAAATGCATCAAGGTAACCACCCTTTTCTTTGGCCAGAAAAGAGCCATCGGGTTGAAAATTTGATCAGGATAACCAACTCTTAAATTTTAATTTAAGGTATCTGATCCACAGACCATTAACCAGTTATTTGTAATTCTTAACCTAATTAAAAAAACATCTTGCTTCGAACTGGCACATGGCTTGTCACTTGTCAGTAGCTTTTGATCATATTAAAAACCTTACGTAATTCACTTAAATCAAAATTTTGAAACTTTTAAGGGTTTGTCTGGCCAAAAATAAGTTGGTTGGCTAATATCAGGCTAAAATTGACTACCTTTTAATGCGATCAATACTTTCCAAAACAAATGCCAAAGTAATTAATAATAAACCGCATCTGTGAAATAACTTACCTGGAGTTTTCCAAGATGCCAGGTCCCCGATATGCTCACAACTTCAAGTATCCTATCATGCATAGATTGAGGACCAAGATTCTCATAAGTATCATCTTCATTCTGCCACAAGTCTACACCACCCATATAGCTGCCAATATTGGCAACAACAATACCCTCCGCATCCTTCAAAAAAACAGAAAATGATGAAAGTAAATTAATATTCAGTACAAGTAACGAATAACCAAAATAAACCTGAATGAATAAATAAAAACAAGATCGTCAATAAGTAATGCACTGATGTTGTAGTTTTCTAAAATGAAAACCACTGAACTAACCTCAGGGACCTCAACATCAACGCCATCTACCTCCACTTTAACTTGCCAAGGGTAATCTGCAAATGTTCTACCCATAATAGTTCTAGCACCTTCTCTCGCATACAAAACTTTGTTCATAAACTGCAATTATAAAAAGTTACTTTCAACTTAGTGAAGATAATTGACTGCTGGGAACAATTCTGACCAATCACCACTTACTGTTTAAAAGGATAAATAAAATAAAATGCACACCTGGTTATAGAATTTCTCTGGATTCTCTTCCCTCAGATTATGAATATCTAGAGCAACCTTTGCATCACATCCTACTCCTATGGTAACAAGTTTTAAGAGCAATTTATAATGATTATATCCATGATTATAATAAAAATCTGGTATAACAAGGTAACCTAAGAAACAAATGATTTGTAAATTATACTAAGCAAATCACATTTCACATACCAAGATAATTATTCATAAATTTTAGGGCTTGAAGCTGTTTTCCCTTCTGGTTAGTTATTGATATCTTCCAACGATCAAGAACAGTTACAGCAGCATGTTCTATTTCTTGCAGCATTGAGCAGAGACCACTTTGTCTATCTACTGATCCCAAACCACCTCCCCAACCTAAAACTCTAGCCAGGTCATTTCCAGTTCCAGCTGGTAGAATAGCAACAGGTGGAGGAGAAACAAAATTCTGTTTCTCAATTGTGTCCAGTACCCATCCCACTGTCCCATCACCACCAGATACAAGAATTCTGAAATTGGGTACTTTTCTAAATAAATAAAGACCAACTTCCGGCCCCTCTGTGGAGCTCAACTCAAAAACCTAAAAAAATTAAAGCATATTATTTTAGATATAGGCAAATACATAACAATGAAGAAAACTTCTGATGACGATCAAGTAAAATAATTGGTATGAGTTTGATATCCCCCATACACATCTTCAAATTCTCAATTCCAATTGGAATTTTTAAGAGCAGCAGTAGATTCCAGAAGATAACAATCAAGTTTCACTTACAACAAATAGTAAAATGCAAAAAGTAATCTTAGTTATGCAACAGATAGGCACACGACTTTAATTACCTTGAGCTCAATACAAAACAACCCGTTTTAATAAACTAAGAATATTATAGTTCCATATCTGCTCATCATTCTCTTTCATCAATTTAAGCGCACAAAAATAATTTCTTTTATCAAAACTAGCAGTTACAGATTTTTAATCCTTGCTGTTGGCAAAATAAAACAGTGAACAGAGAAATCAACAATGAAAACAATGTCCCATATGTATTTTGAAACCTTGTGATCAGATGTGGCAATTTCTACCCATTTAGGGTGTGCTTTATTTTAAATGGTTCAAATAAAGAGTTGGCCAAACAGGGAATAGGTTAAACTAGCTAAATAGACAAAACTCGGCCAAAGTTTATTGTTAATGCATACAACTTCCCAGATCACTTTTAATAATATTGTATTGATATTCATGATGAACACATTCATTATTTATAAAAACAATAAAACAAACAATAATGTGTTTGCAGGTCAACCCAAAATGGCCCAGCATGTTTTGATCTGTCTTAAAAAAATATTCCCTTTCAACCCCAACTGCTTTTGACTTTCGAATTTTTACTCGTTATTTACCCCGCCTGATCCACCATCTTGGCGCCTCTACTCCTTATGATCCACTGACCTGAACAGGGTTCAATAGTATATTCATCCGTAGCCTGAGCGAATTTCCTCTTTGAGCACCACTTTTCTTGTTAATAAAGACTAAAAGAGGCCTTGCATCTGGACCCAAATCAGTCAACTCGTATTTCTGCTTCATACCTGCTACATAGGACTCATCCCTTTTGCTATCTGACAAGCTTCTTTTGACACGTAGTTTTCCACCAAACTTGTTAACATCGCTATCTTGGTGTTGACTAGTACCGTTTGTGTACATGTTCATGTTCCCATTGTAGTTTTCTTTTTCTTGTGTTCTATTTGAGGCATCATTTGCTAAATTAATGTCATTTGTGCTTTCTGTAGAAGATTCCCCTACACTACCATTACTACTTTCCACACATACTTCTTTTCCTGGCTTGATTTTCTTATTTTGGTTTCTAATGCTCGCACGCACAGAAGATGCAATTTCATTAGCACCATGAGTGATGGAACTCAAGATTCCACCAGATGAGGTCCGGCCCAATTCCTTGACATGAAGAGGTGACACAATTAACCTTCTAAACGGGCCCAAATCACAAACATCACCTGTATCACTATAAAAACTACTATGACAGTCAACATGAACCAACCGTTGACACCATAAGCAACACCATATTGGTGATCCACCAAGAAAAGAAGCACTACATGGCTCTTCACAATGGCTACAAAACGATACTTCATCAGGTTGGTCAACCACCTCTGTCCACCGGACAGCCCATAGGTGCAGGACATGAGTAGCCCCAACCATAGATACACATTTACAATCTCTGTGGGCCTTTCTTGAACAACTGAGGTGGGCTGCAGCCCCACATACTCTACAACGGTGAATGAAACTATCTGAACCCACCATTGATCCAAGATTCTGAGAGGAAGAAACTGACTTTAAGCACACACAACAGTTTATGTTTCTCCCACGAGATCCAGACTCCAGATTCCAAGTATGAGCAGCTAGAGGAATCATGTTTCTTAATTTAGGATCCTTCTTTTTTGTTGCAGTTGCTTTCATCAAACTTAGACTTATGTTTCTTCTCCATTGGAAAGCAGTATATACAATAGTTAGGATACCAATAACGCCAGCAACAAAACAAGAGATTATAAAAACATGTGATTCTGCTAATTCAGATGGATCCTTGTTTATCCATGCTGGAGGCAAAATCTCAGGTTGACTATAGTCATCCATTCTCTAATGCCAAGTATCATACATGTAGAGGATCCAACTCATGCTCCCATTCAAGCACACTGTTAATGCTCAAAAATGGCAGATGTATAGACACCAACATAAGAAGATTAGTTTAAAAGATTTTCCAGTGCAATTTCCAACGCACTCGTTCTTCAAAAGTTAATCTGGTAGTAGATAAACCTATATCTTTTCTGAGAACTTAACAACTGTATATCACCTACAAAAAAAATGTGTTAGCACCAGACAGATTACAGAAAGATTGAAAATATGACAGCAATAGCGAATCTATATTCTAATTTCTCCATTATGTTGCAACCTTCAAGAGGGTGACCAGTGGTAAGCCACTGAGTCCCTCTAGCAGAGGTTTGGTTTTGAATATAAGCTTCCACTTGTTCCCATGAGTTTTCAGGAATGGATTCTCTTTTTTACCAAAAAAATCACCAGTTCAAGTATGATTTTTTGTGTATTGTATTCAGATACTTGCAAAGTAACCTAACAACATCAACACAATCATCAGAGAAGTAATTCCTAAACCAAACACGGTACGAATTCTTTGTTAACAATTCTTTCACAAATAAGTGGATCAAAACAAATGCAACTTCCGGAACAGAATCCTAGGTTTTCTATACAGTTAACATTTGCCAGGCTGTTCTTTTCGTAAAATCCATCAAATTCAAGGCGAAACATACAGATGATCATTATTCAAACGTTAAGATGAATACTTACAAATCGTTTATGTCTGTAATGATTCAACAAACGTCGTTCGAAAGAGTAAGATGAAAACCCTAACCGGAAACAAGTATCCTGAATCACGCAAACAACAAAATGCAAAGAAAAGCAACAGAAAACATCGATTGCGTTCCGATTAGCAGATGGATCTGTATAGTTTGCGTTTGATCGTATGATCACCTAGACATCTTTTTCGCTTTGTGTCTGTTGTTGGGTAAAAGAAATTTCAGATTCGTTCCAAATTTATGTGCGCGCGAGACCAGGAGATCATCCCCCGTTTAATTATGTTGCAGTGTGACAAGTGATGTAAAGCATGGGTACAATCTAGAACCTTCTAGATATCATCATATTTTTTAGAGTAACTAGGTTTAATCCTCGCACGTTGCCGCGGGTTATCACAACACACTCCAAAAAACGTGTATCAAATATCGTTTGTAGAAGCATAAGTTACATAGCAAAATCAAATCTTTTATCACGAAATCTATATACATTTTTCATAAAAAATAAGATCATACAAAATACTCACAAATATGTTATAATAATTATAGAAAAAAGTACTCACAAAATCCGTCTCACCGTCAACCAATCATTTGAATTAAAAGAAAAACTCAAATTTATAAATAAATATCTCAAATTTAATTAAAACCAAAATGTTTAAGCAAATCTCTCAAATTTAATAAAAACTCAAATCTATAAGTAAATGTCTCAAATTTATTAGTCTTATCTCTATTTACTACTTTTAAAGTTAAAAAATTTCTGATGATCAAAGTCTAAATTTTAAAAACATCACAACTTAAATCAGATGCCTAAATAATAATAATAATAATAATAATAACAACAACAACAACAATGGAGCTCACTCCCTATATAATCTATATATTCCAACTATTCATTTTCATCCTTTTTAATATATATAATTAATTTTAAAGTTAAAAAATTTCTGATGATCTAAGTCTAAATTTTAAAAACATCACAACTTAAATCAGATACATAAATAATAATAATAATAAACAATAACAACTAGGGTGTTCATTTTTGGATATCCGAATCCGAAATATCCGAAATTTCGGATTCGGATTCGGATATCCGAAATCAGAAAAAAAAATTAAAAATATATATTTCGGATATTCAAATATCCGAAAATTATCCGGATATCCGAAAATTATCCGGATATCCGAAATATCCGAAAAATATTCGGATATCCGAAAAAATATCCTAAAAAAATATCCAAATATCCAAAAAAATATCCGAAATAAAAAACTATTTCGGATATCGGATATCCGAACTATCCGAAAATTTTCAAAATAGGTATCCGAATCCGAAATTTCGGATATCCGAACTTCCGGATATCCGATTTTTTCGGATTTTCGGATATTTCGGATTCGGATTTTTTTGAACACCCCTAATAACAATGGAGCCCACTCACTATATAATATATATATATATATGTATATTCCAACTATTCATTTTCATCCTTTTTAATATATATAATTAATTAGTAATCACGAATATGTTACGAATATGTTACATGTCGTTTGCTAGTATTTCACACTTAGTCTTTATGTTTCATAAATTACTCATATAGTCTCAAACTTTATATATTTGTAACACATTTAGTTATTAGGTCACCAAATTATCCTCACATAACTGACAAAATTACCTTAACATAACGACTATATGTGTTACAAATGTCTGAAATTTGGGACCATATGGGTAAATTATGAAACCTAGAGACCATAATTGAAATACTAAGGTATCATCTCGGTAATTTACTCTATTTTTTAAACGAGTTCATTGTTATTTTCCTTCACTTGGTTTTATCATATTTGTTATTTAGTTCAAAACATAATTCTTGCTATTTAAACATTGTGGTTTTTCTTCTTTTGCCATTTAACTTCATTCATCTGACTTTTGTTTAACTTTCATCTCTTTGAGAATTTGTTTGTGTCTTTTACTTCTTAACCTTTATAAATATAAAAAAATAAGTAATTAGAAAAACCCTACAAAGTACGTGATGCCTGGAATTTGAAGTATAACATAAAAAAAAAACCTACCCCACGACTGCATGCAAATTTGAAGGTTTCTGTGACAATTGATTGGTGCCTATTTGCGACCAACTATTGGTGTCTGGGATCAAAGACACGTGTCCTTTGCTCCTACGATTAAAGACATGGTTCTTAATTTGTGGGTTATTCGAACTCCACAATCAAAGGATTTTGATCCAAGTATAAACTACGGTTAGTTTTTACATATATCAAAGCTTTTTATGTCACTGATTTTGTATAAATTTTATCATGTTTCTCTTGATTTATATAACATTGCAGGTGAACACCCTGGAATTTTTCACTTAGGTTTAACCATGGGGGAGTTCATGAATTAGCCATGTCAGACGTATGTTTAGATAATTTTTGTTATTTGAATGGTAATATTAATTTTTGATGTCGAATTTATTAAACACAATAATCTAGTTACTTTTGGTCGTATTATGGTCTTATTGTATTTTTTTACTATGATGATATTATAGATTTTTGTTATGTAAAATGTATGTATTTTCACCACAAAAGTCGATGTATATAATGACCAAAGTCTCCCTATTAGGGGTGCATGTTGTTGGGTAGTAGTTTTCACGAGTCAGTGAGTGAGCAATCTGGTATTAGATGGTACAAAGATATAAGCTGGGATTTTTGGACCTTAGACTTAAGTTCTTGCATAGATTTTAGTCTTTGGGAGAAAAATGTAGAAGTTTGGGATTTATGCACTAGATTATTACCCCTTGTATTACACGGATTGAATATAAAATATTAAATAATTAGTAATAAAAATTTAAAAATTATACAATATTTTGTTATAAATTAATTAAATTACATATTAATGAGTATTTTTACTAATAAAATAATAATTAAAATTTTCAATAATTAATGAAATAATACGTGACCTACTTGTTTTGCAATAATAAAGATTATTAAACTAATTGATGTTAAAAATTAATTAAATTTCTATCAAAACCTAATTTTTACAAATCAAGAAGATAATGTACAATTTGTGTAATTATTAAAATTTGATTACTTAATTTGAAATATCATTAAATATAAATAACTAAAGTTTAATTCTTCCTAACATTTTAACAACTTTTGGTTTAAAATAATTAGTTTTTAAGCATTTCTTTTTAAGAAACAACATTTGTTTATAAAACTTCTATTATTTGAAAACAATTATTTATAGTTTATTGTATTTTTAAATTTTTTTATTAAACTTTTATTTTCTAAAAATACTAAGTCAAAATATTTTTCTTACTTTAAAAAAAATAATTTGTAGAAAATTTCATATTTTATAAACATTTTTTAAGTGTGATTTTTAATAAAAGTATTTAATTTTTAATGCATTTAAAACTATTTTCTTGCATGAAAAAAGACAAATAATATTATTACTCATTAATATTATAAGTTTTCAATAGGAGAGAGTATGATTCATTAATATGATAGATAATTTAATAAATTGATAAAAAATGACAAGTGGCAACATAAGCATGAAAATTTGACACGTGTCAAAAATTATTTTTGTTTATTAGAATAGAAAGACTGGTTCACTTTCGTTTTAATTTTTTAATTTTGACTATTTTTTAATTTTAACTTCAGTTTTTATTTATTTAAGTAGATAATTTTATTATTTAAACATAATAATTCATTATTTAATAAGAGGATAACATTAATTGAAGAGAGAGATGTGAGAAAAATATAAGTTGACTTCACCAAAGGATGACATGTGGCTAAAAAACCTTTATTTATTATAATACATAGATGCTTAATAATATGTTAAAACTATGCCCGACAAAACTGACCCACAAACTTAAATTTGGGTTGTGACGGGTCTTTATAAGGATCTCATGGGTTATTATGGGTACAAGGAAAATTAAGTACGGTTCAAGATGGGTTGAGCTAAAACCAAGTAAATTTAAGAATGGGTTAAGAAGGGTTGTTAGTTAAAAGTGAGAGAGTTAGAATGGTTAGTCTAATAGTTCTCGTCTAACCTTCTTCATTAGCTTAATGCCATACAAGTCAAAGTCACTGTCATAAGATTCCGATCACCGTCCACAATCTTGACAGAGGTTGCCGTAATTTTCAACTTACCATCATTACTTTTACAGAGTGTGTGTACCATAGTCATCTTCAACTTGCATCGCATTAGGTTACCAGCTAAATGAGAAAGCTTAAACAACTTTAATTCGAAAATTCAATGTGTTAATTTGATCATTCAATCATATATTTGTTGTAAAGATAGTCTTATAATCTGTAAGTTAAGGGATATGAACTAAGTCTAAGCCGCAAATCTAGCAAATTTTAAACCAAAATTTTCGATTTAAAAACGACCTGTTTCGATCCGGACCAAATTTACTATCTTTAAAGATAACTAATTTTGACCCGAAATCATTTTATTCAAAGTCCATTCTAACCCGAACCAAAATAATTATTTTTTGTAAATAACTCGTCTTGACCCGCGCCCGTTCTAACCCGCTACTCAACCCGCCCATTTTGCCAGGCCTAGTTAAAACATTTATTTAAACATGAAATTATTTTGTAATAATATTATTTGAATATAAATTAAGAAGTTTTTATAAAAAATAATAACTTCAAATATTTAAATTAAAGTGTTATAAAACCTTTATGAAAAATATTCAACCTAAAATAATATGTGCACAAACTATAAGGGTTAAATTTGATAAATTTTGAAATATGAATGTGAGTAAATACGTTCTAGTCAAAAGGGGATATACACAAACTTGAAAGGGTTAAAAGAGTAAAATCTTTTTTTCCTCTGACCCGATCAACTGTTCGAACCATCGGGCATCCTATTTAAGTCCAAAATCGTCTAGATAGCGCTCCAAGATCCAAAATTTGAATACATACGCATTTATTCTTCAATTCCGAATCAATTTAACATCTCAATTTTAAAAATAACGAGCAAATCTCGGTTCAATCATAGTTGTGCAATATTCGGATTAAATTGAACCTATGTTGATTAAAAAGACAACAATTCAATCTAATTAAACATTCCAACACATTCACGGCATCTAAGCATACCAAGAACATGCACTAAGACTTCCTAATTTTCCGGATATAACTCAAGAACAATCGCAAGCTTACTAATCTATTTAACATTGTCAAATCAATACAATACTAGGTAATCCTAAGTTCCATCCTACTCGTTCCAAAACCGGCTTAACCGGTTTCGAAACTGGATTGCCCGGACCTGGAAGCTTATCACGTGTGTAGTTAACCGGCTGATCTAGGCATGTGTAACAATCAACAATAAAGCATGTATTAAATTCCTTAATGTTAAACTATTTTTTAGAACAAAGATGATTAAAACAAAGCTTGGGGATCATACTAAATTAAACAAGCAGTTTATTTTAACAACTTAAGTGAATGTAAAACGATTGAATCAGTGGATGTAAACACACACACACATATATATATATAGGACACCAAATGACACCAACTACAAAACATCTATAAACATAAGTGTGTATATATATATATATATATTCTTTGCATGAAGGGAAAGTATGCATGCATAGGCATGCCTACGTGAAACACACACATAAATATGCAACTTTGTAAACAATCCCAATCACATACGATCAATGAGGGTGCGATGGACTATGGGTTCTTCCCAACTAGCCATGACTATCCCAAACCAAGCACGAAAAACTAAGAAAAACTCAAATTAATATAATCAGCTAAAATAGATGATAACAAGAAAACTTAAACATAGTGATTACTTTGGAACTTTGGATAAACCATAAATATCCTACTATACTCAATCGGCTAGGAACCCATCCCATTATCCTCTCATAAAACCAACTCATTCAAACCGTAAAAACAAAATAATCATCATTACAACTCCACTTTTCAGTCCAAAAGGACATCACCTTCCCTATTTTCTGGCAGCAGGACCTTCCTCCTTCTTTCTTGTCTAGTCGAGCACCATGTTGCCACTTCAAGGCAGATATGACAGCCTCATACCCTCTATATTGATGCTGCAAAATAAGGTAACCAAACCCCTTCCATTCTAACTAAGATATAACTTGAATTTGAACTTCAACTCAATCGGTTTCAGCTGGGAAGAGACCCCTTGCACTTTATAAATACCAGCCTTAGGATAAGTCAACAACCCACACCTCAACCAACTCCCTTTCTTTCCTCTACACTACTCGACAGAAGCATCATCATTTTTTGTTTCACTTGGCTGAAGCAACCAACCCCCACCCCTTTGCCTCACTCGATCAAGCCTCTCATTTTCTCCTAAAACTTTCGGCCACACAGCTGACCCAAGTTCAGAAACCAAACAGCAGCATTCGATCAAGAACATCAGTCCTGGTGGAACCGGAACTGCAGCCAATAGAGCAACAAGGAAGGACTCGACCAGCTTCAACTCTCAAACTGGGGGTGATATTTAGTCCGAGTTCAAGTCGTGCCAGGAGTAAGAAGGAGAATACGCAGCTGTTACTACCGAAGTCAAGTGCAACACCTCTTCTTTGCTTGTTCCAGTTAGTCTTTCTAACTTACCAACTTAGGTATATTTAACTACTCTCACACTTCAAACCAAGAAACTAACTTAAAATTTAAACGATGGGCTGAAGGGAATCATAACAAGTCCTAAACATCTAAAAGTATTACCTGCGTGAATAAAAAGCCTCTTGCGTATTTTTATTTGCAAAGATGGCCAGAATCAGATGATTAATCCCTCGATGTCCTGACCAAACCGAGTTACCTCTTGATAAGAATAGCTAAACCAGGAACATACAGGCTAAAATAACCCGTAAACGCGAGCACGGATCAGGAAGATAATCTATTCTTCTGTTCGAACACTCCTCCTACTTGAATTTTTTTTAAAAATGGGGTCCATTTTAATATATTGGTTACAAATGGGGTTGAAAGTTTTTTTGTCACAAATGGGGTTATCTCCATTTGTAGTGACGAAAATGAGGAAAGAGAAAATGGGGTTGTAGGCGTGTAAGACGACAGTAGCTTTGTCAGAATTAAAAAATCTTGAATCTCTCATTTTCGCCATTGCTAGTGGCGAAATCAGGTGTAGGACGGTACCTGTGTACTATCTTGCCACTCCTAGTGGCGAAAATAGTCAATTTCTCCACTCCTAGTGGCGAAAACAGAAAAAGTTGATCACACGTTCTTTTCGCCACTGCTAGAGGCGAAATGAGTAAAAGCTTGTAGTTTTTCGCCACTGCTAGTGGCTAAATAAATAGAATTGTCTTGTCCTCCTTTAAATACAACCTACCACTCATTTCCTCACAACTACACGACAAATTTTAACCCCATTTAACATATTTAAATCACCTACCACCTCTCTTTCTAAAAACGTTTAAAAAACAAGCTATACCTATCCATACATTTCTCATACCCGTTTGAAATTTGTATCTTTCAACATTTGATTTTTCATTTAAAATGTTTTCTCCTATTTTATTCAACTTCACTGGGTGGTGTTGTATCTTACGAAAATGGAAGAATTTCGTGTGATAGTAACACTAGAAATACTACACTTATCATCCAACAGAAACTGTCGTACGAAGAATTTCTCAATTTGATATATCTTCATCTTCAAGTTGACAAAGACTTGTATCGGCTAACTTTAAAGTTATATTACACTTTTCAAGGCACTTATCAATCCTCCGAAATATTTAACGACTCTAGTCTCGAAGTGTTGTATTATCTTACTGCCAATGTTGTTAATTTTAACGGTAATGTTCATGTTATTATCGTGCCAAGAATATCTGTCGGTCAATCAAGTTGTATGGATCTGCTGCGAGGTTTTTCTTCTGTCAACGAGTCTCCGTTAGGAACCATGGTTCCTTATCAAGGATTTACAGACTCACACGTATTTGAAGCTGGTCCTTCTATGAATACAAGCTATCAGCATTTGAATAGTAATGTTGATGGTTCTGATTCTGATTCAGAAGCTGAACCACCAACTAGTGACGAATCTGAAGCGGTTCCTTCATCTGTTGAAACTACCGATGTTGATGCTGATGAACCTGAAATTAAACCTCGGTTTAACTCAACAAATATAAGTCAACCCGCAAATATTGACTTAAATTATTCAAATGATCCTGAGGAACTAAAAGCGTATGCGACTAATGATTCCAACGATGATGATGATATGGAGATATGGGATGAAAATTATCCGGCAAGGGTGGGCCTTGAAATGTATTTTCGTATTAAGAATGATGTTATGTTAGGTGTGTGGTCGTGGAATATTAGTTGCGGCAAGGAGCTTTATGTCGTTTAAAGCAAAAGTGCCAAATGGCGGGCAAAATGTTACTCGGAGAATCCCAACTGCAACACAAATTTTATCGGTGGTCCGCCATGTAACTGGTATGTTTATGCTGTTAAAAGAAGAAATGATCATATGTGGCAGATAATCAGATGGGTTGATTCACACAACTGCTACGGCACAATTTTTGGAAACGAAAATAGAAGTTTGAAGTCTAAAGATGTTGCAACACGTATACTCCATAACATGCGTGAAGACTTGGCATATCCTGTAAAACAAATTCGAGCGTATATAAAAGATCAACTGAATGTTGATATTTCTTATAGTAAAGCGTGGCGAGCTCGCAAAGAGGCTATAGAAAGAATTTATGGTTCTTGGGAGTCTAACTTTGAAGAGCTACCGAGGTACATTGCAGCGTTACATGAATCTAATCCGGGTACCATTGTTGAGTGGTTCCATGCTCCAACGGGATCTTCTGAGTGTTATACTTTTAAATATGTTTTTTGGGCTTTTGGACCTGCAATAAAAGCATTTCTAAATTGCCAGCCAATTCTATCGGTTGATGATACTCACCTAAAGGGATCTTACCGAGGCAAGATGTTAATTGCAGTAACAAAAAATGCTAACAAATACATTGTGCCTATTGCTTATGTGGTTGTTGATAAAGAAACGGTGGAAAGTTGGATGTGGTTCTTCAACCAACTTTGGGTCCACATTGCTGCATATAGGGGGAAGAAGTTGTGTGTTATATCTGACCGTCATAAAGGTATAATTAATGCTCTTAAAAACCTTCAAGTATGGAGAGAAAACATTGTACATCGATTTTGTCTTAGACATGTTAGAAGTAACTTAATGCAAAAGTTTAAGGTGTCTAGACTCAAACTTCTTACTTGGGCTATCGGAAGCACAACCCAACTTAGGAAGTACAATCATTCGGTAAGTTTAATGACTAGTATAAATGAAGAAGCCTGGGAGTATCTTAAAGGCATTAAAGAGTCCAAGTGGACGCTGCTGAAAGATAAGAACCATCGTCGTTGGGGGAATATGACAACGAACATTTCGGAGAGTTTTAACAACGCTTTGGGGGGATTAGGCTTATGCCCATCAAGGCCATTATTAATTGCACCTTTGAGAAATCTAACATTTTTTAAAAAACACAGAAATAGCATGGAATTGCCAAACAAGATTACCCCCCTCGTACATGGCGTTGGTTTGAAAAACGTGATGTTAAGTCAAGAGAGCATAGAATAATGGAGTTTGATTTCAGACGAGGGAGGTATAAGGTCGTATCAAAGATACAAACAAACTCAACCAGGGGAAACGATTTCACGGCAGATTATCTTGATAAAAAATGCACGTGTGGTAAGTGGCAAATGCAGCGGTTTCATTGCTCACATGCAATAGCAGTTTGCCACAATAGAGGGGATCCACCCGAGACCATTGTTCATGAGTTGTACACGACTGGGGCATACAAGGCACAATATGATGGTCAGTTTTTTCCCTTAAGTCATCAATATTATTGGAATAACCCAGGTTGGAGAATTAAAGCAGATGCATCTAAAATTACCACCTCTCGTGGCAGACGAAGGTTAAGAAGAATTCATAACGAGATGGATGTTCATCATCCTGATCAACCTAGAGTTTTTAGATGTGGAATATGCAAAAAGTCGGTCATAGAAGGAATGCTTGTCGGTCATCCCACCCCTAATAATTTTGTTGTTGCTTGTTTTTAAATTTAATTTCTAAAATGTTTATTTAAATAATTATTAGTCTGTTACTTTAAATTTAATGTTGATGTTACCAAATTTAGTGTTGTAACAAATGCCAATAAAACAGGTATACAATCTCTTAATGTTAAATTATTATTTTTTTAACAAGGGGTACTCATAGACAAAAACCTGAGAATAATACTAACTCAACCAACATAGGTAGGTATATGTATATAATTATGGATGGGAACCAAGTTACGCTAAAAAAAAAAAACGCCTATATATATATAGATATGCGTTAGGTATGAGAGAAATGTATACATGCTCTACACATGTCTGCGTAAAACACATCTATACACAAGGAAAATATACGTATTCTTCCTTTCCCTTTCTCGGCCATAATACAATAAAAACAACCAAACAAAACCAACTTACCTAGTTAGTATCTAAATAATTCATCAAAAATAAACACCTTTTGAAAATCCTTCCATTGTCCGAACCTAATTAATCCAACAAGGGTGTGTGGGCAGACTTCCAAATTCAACCAAGTGTTGTCTTATCAGTCAAAACCACTTGAAAAAGACACCATAGTAACCTATCTTTCTACCATAAAATATAAGTACTAAAGCTGCATTGGGTAAGGGAAACCTACTTTCTTCTCTGTAGCTGCCATACTTATTTTCTGTAGTTGAAAATGACCTGCTGGGACAGCTTCATTTCTTTCGTATAAGCTGCCAAAAAGTTTAGACACAAGGGTGGCCATATCTTGTAATCCAAGACCTCCATCAACCCCATACTTGCTGCCAGAAGAACCACCAGCCCATATTTCCCATGCAGAAGGGACGACTGTACCATGAATAGCAACCTAGGATATCACCTCAAACTACTGATCACCCCTCTCCCCTTACTGATCGGCCAGCACCCCTCCATTCTTGAACCCACAAAGCCTCCTTTCACTCTATAAATAGAACCCAAGAGTAAGGATGAAAACCATCCCAAAATCTCAGCTCTTCTCCACAAACTAATTACCGGTGTTGTTCCAAAAACCCCATCACCACTCTCACAATTTCCTCAACACTGCAGCTCGGTGGTTGCCAACCACTTGAGCCAGCCTTCCAACCAGCCTCGGTGGTCGAGAAGGCAGCCAACTCCGTTCCAGATCAGCTCAAATACGGATCCGGTGATTTCAATCCAGCCCCCGTTCCTGCACCTCGCACCATTCTCGAGCCCTCCCACTCCCTTGGCATCTCTCGGCTGAACCATAACTCGGTAACCAGGTGCTGGAACTTAGAACAGCCACCTGTTGAGGATAACATCTTAGCAAGCTGCTCCTATATCCTAGCCACGACTAAAGCCTCCAGCCCGACCGGAACGTTGCAACCACGGTCTTGCCCAGCTTGTAGAACCCAATCTTGCTTGCTTAAGGTGAATCTTCTTCTAGCTTAAAGAACAAAAGTCATTTCAGTTATAAGCAATTTTCACTGAACTAAACTACTGAATCGAGAATAGATAGAGAGTAAGTAAAACACTAAACCAAAATCCTTTTGTTTGAAATAGTCATCACGTAACCTCCTTTTTATTAGTTTCAAAACAATAAACCTCATTTTACAAACCATTTAAAAATCTAAAAGGGTGAGTGATGAGAGCTATAAGAATAAAAGGACACATATATAGATATATCCCCATTCTACACTCATCCCACGTGCATGAAGGCATGCATGGGTAAGTAACTAATGCATGACATGCATGGGGATGACTTGTATGGACATATGTTTTATCTTAGCCTCACTTTCAAACTAGACTTTATTTTGATATAAACCAAGTGAACACCACATTATTATGTGTAAAAAGGGTTGGTTTTAACCTAATGATTAAGGACCAGAAGGTTAAGAGGGGAAAATACATCATGAGGTGGCTTTACAGTAGAGGATTTGGACCCATGAGGAGTCAACAACCATAATTATATTCCTAATAATGGGTTAATAACAAAATATTCATGTATAAGTTATATATAGACAACCTTAGAGGAGTGAGGTAAAAACACTTATGAACCAAGCGAACCCGTAATATAAACGAATGAAAGAAAATAATAATAATAATAATAATAATAATAATAATAATAATAATAATAATGATAAATAAATAAATAAAGGAGTAAACTGAAATAAAGGTTTCTTATTATAATTTTTGGGCAATATCATAAGTCCCCTATTTAAATTTGGGCAAATAAGTAAGACCCCCTCAATTTAACTATAAATAAAACGAGCACAAAAAAAAAAAAAAAAAAAAAGATAAAAAAAAATAAATAAATAAATTAAATTAACAAACATTAAGATAAAGATGCATTTCGATATCGTAAGGGTTATTCCATAAATCTCATAAAGCGCCATACTATTGTAGGGCTCGAGAAGGACACTGAACCCTAAATTCACGGTTACTTGGAACTCCCGACCACTACTCAAAGTGAGTTTCGTAGCCCCCTTTTTATTTAAATATTTATACTCTTCGGGGTGAAATACTTGCTATCTTACTTATCCATACGTGTTTATTAAAATGATACTTGTTTGAATGTTTATTGCATGAGTACTTATTTCAAAGTCCCCATTGATATATATGTATGAATGTATGTATTAAATCGGTAATTCCACAACTATTTAGCTCAATTGACGAGCCGTGGATTAATATGGATAGTGCTATCGGGCTGACGAACCCATTCATTTCGAGATTTTGGTCGCTCCAAATCGTTCCCAAGTGCCTGGGCTTAAATGAATGTATATTTCCAATTACTATATATTTCCATTTACTATATATTTGATTGATTGTTGGCATTATGGGGCGAAAAGTCATAGGTTTGGTTGTGGGCTCATGGTTAAATAATCATTCACTTGTGCTAATTTTAATTTAAACATTATATGGATAAATTTTATAAATACTTTCCTTAAACATTTTATCGAGTCATAAACCTACGGACTCACCAACTATTTTAGTTGACCTTTTTTTATGCATGTATTTCAGGAAATAATTAAGCTTGGATTAAGCATGCTATTTTGTGATACAACCGAAGATTTGGACAATATTGTTTTGATTAGGCAATATGAAGAATCTTTATATGTTGTATTTATTTTGGAATATTGTAACCTACATTATGTATCTCTTATGGACATGAATGCATGCTAGAAGTTTCTTTAGAAACAATGTGTTCAAGATCCGATTTCGTGACACCCTCGTGTTTCCGCTCTTGCGGGGGTGTGACAGATTGGTATCAGAGCCATTGGTTATAGAGAATTAGGTTTTACTATTAGTGAGACCTAGACTATGGCCTTTAGCTTATCCTAGAACTTATGTGCATTTACATGATATATAACAACTAATTGCCTTTAGTTGCGAAATAAGAGTACTGTATATGTGTGTAGAAGATGCCACCAAAAAGGAGAGGGAGGAAGCCAAAGCAAACTACCGAAACTGAAAACGCAAATCCCGAGAACACAACTCTCAACTCCAATGACATCGCTGAAATAGTGGATAAGCGTATCGAAGCTGCCATACCTAAGATTGTTGCTCAAATCAATTCAACATCAGGGAACAAGACCAATAATAACGGTGGTCACAACGGCTCTGCAAGCAACAATGTAGACCTCGGAGAGGGAACTGCCAACAAGGGGTGCACCTACAAAACCTTTGTAGCTTGTAAACCTAAGGAGTTTTATGGAAATGATGGGGCCATTGGAGTTTTGAAATGGCTTGAGAAAATGGAGGCAGTTCTTCGCATCAGTGATTGTCTTCCTAGTCAGAAGGTGAAGTATGCTGTGTGTTCACTCCAGGGTAAAGCCTTAACGTGGTGGAACACCCAGATTCAAGCTCGTGGAATTGATGAGGCTGAGGCACTAGAATGGAGTGAATTCAAGGCATTGATCACTGAAGAATACTGCCCTATTAATGAACTGCAAAAGTTAGAAGCTGAGTTTTGGAATCTCTCTATGGTTGGTGCTGAAATTCAAGCATACACTAATCGCTTTCATGAGTTGTCATGCTTACTTCCACACATGGTTAACTCGGAAGCCAAGAAGGTGGAAAGATATGTATGGGGTTTGGCACCTCAAATCCGGGGCTTGGTCACTTCCTCTCGACCAACAACACTAAAAAGTGCCATCCTCCTCGCGGGACAATTGACTGATGAGATGATTAGAACAGGAACACTAACAAAGAAAGGTGCGGGGGAAAAATGAAAGTTTGAGAGCTCACGCCCGGCAAACGCACCAAGCAAGAAGACCACAGCTGCCCGCAACTATGGGGCAGTCACACAGGAAAAGAGATCACCTCCACCATCAAAATGCAACAAGTGTAATTTGTACCACCAGGGAGAATGTCCCATCTGCTCACAATGTAAGAAGACGGGGCACTTTGCTCGAAACTGCCGAAACAGCCAAAGAGTCTGTTATGAGTGTGGAAGTTTGGAACACTTGAGAAATGTGTGTCCGAAATTACAGCGCGGACCAACAAATGGAGGCAATCAGAGTAGAGGAAGAGCTTTCGTTCTTGGAGCAAAGGAAGCTCGTCAGGATCCCAACGTAGTGACAGGTACATACCTTATCAATAATAACTATGCATCTGTTTTATTCGATACGGGTGCTGATAAGTGCTTTATATCCCCTGAATTTGAATGCTTGATCACACAAAAACCTATTCCTCTAAATGAACCCTACACAATTGAATTGGCCAACGGAAAATTGTTAAAAGCCCAAACAATCCTTAAAGGATGCAAAATAAGTTTAGAGAATCACTCATTCGACATTGACCTTATTCCAATTCAACTTGGAAGCTTTGATGTAGTTGTAGGGATGGATTGGTTATCTAAAAATCAAGCCGAGATTAAGTGTTTCGATAAAATTATTCGCATTCCACTCACGAATGACGAAACACTTGAAATCAAAGGTGAAACTCCTGAAAGAAGTTTTCACATCATATCATCCATGAAAGCCCAAAAATATCTAAGGAAGGAGTACCAAGCGTTCTTAGCTCATGTGAAGGTAAAGGAGATTAAGGAGAGAAAGATCGATGATATACCAGTTGTTAGAGACTTCCCTGAAGTCTTTCCGGAAGACCTTCCTGGTTTACCACCTGTTCGACAAGTCGAGTTTCGCATCGACTTGGTCCCTGGAGCAGCACCAATTGCTAGATCTCCTTATCGCTTAGCACCATCCGAGATGCAGGAGTTATCCAATCAATTACAAGAACTATTGGATCGAGGATTCATTAGACCAAGCTTCTCTCCTTGGGGAGCACCAGTGCTGTTCGTGAAAAAGAAGGACGGTACATTCCGAATGTGTATTGATTACAGAGAATTGAATAAAGTGACGATCAAGAACCGTTATCCTCTTCCCCGTATTGATGATCTGTTCGACCAATTACAAGGGTCAACTTATTTTTCAAAGATTGACCTTCGGTCGGGTTACCATCAACTACGTATTCAAGAGGAAGACATTCCTAAAACGGCCTTCAGGACTCGGTACGGGCACTATGAATTTCTAGTAATGCCTTTTGGGCTGACTAATGCCCCTGCCGTGTTCATGGACTTAATGAATCGAGTCTGCAAGCCATATCTCGATAAATTTGTGATTGTATTCATTGATGATATATTAATATATTCTCAAAATCAACAAGACCACGAGCAACACTTAAGGTTGGTTTTGGAGCTACTCGCTAAGGAAAAGTTGTACGCTAAACTTTCCAAATGCGAGTTCTGGCTAAGAGAAGTTCACTTTCTCGGTCATGTAATTAATCAAAAAGGAATTCACGTGGACCCAAGCAAGATAGAAGCAGTAAAACAATGGGAAGCACCAAAGACTCCGACGGAGATCCGACAATTCTTAGGGTTGGCCGGGTATTACCGAAGATTTATCGAAAATTTTTCTAAGATAGCCCAACCCTTAACTGCTTTGACACAAAAGGATAGAAAATATGATTGGGGAAAAGAACAGGAGGATGCCTTCCAACTGTTGAAACATAAGCTGTGCAATGCACCTATCCTATCTCTTCCGGAGGGTACTGATAACTTTGTTGTATTCTGTGACGCATCACACCAAGGTCTTGGTTGTGTGCTAATGCAAAAAGACAAGGTTATTGCGTACGCCTCTCGACAACTCAAGGTTCATGAAAAGAATTACACCACTCATGATCTTGAGTTAGGAGCAGTCATTTTTGCACTAAAAATATGGAGACATTACCTATATGGTACAAAGTGTCTCATCTATACCGATCACAAAAGTCTACAACACATTCTTGACCAGAAAATGCTCAATATGCGACAACGGCGATGGGTAGAATTATTAAACGATTACGATTGTGAAATCCGTTACCACCCAGGTAAGGCCAACGTAGTTGCAGATGCATTGAGTAGAAAAGAGAGAGTCAAGCCCATACGCGTACGAGCTTTGGGAATGACAATTCAAACGAATCTTAAGACCCAAATTCTGACTGCACAACAAGAGGTCTTAAGAAACAAAGAGTTAAAAGACGAACTGTTATGTGGAGCAGAGAAAAAGCTAGAATCGAAAGATGATGAAGTGTTGTATTTTCAAGAAAGAGTATGGGTCCCTGATCTGAATCACTTGCGGGAATTAATCTTTGATGAAGCCCACAAGTCTAAGTATTCAATTCATCCTGGTGCCGACAAAATGTATAAAGATCTCAAAGAATTCTATTGGTGGCCTGGGATGAAAAAGGATATAGCTGTATACGTTGGAAAGTGCTTAACGTGCTCCAAAGTCAAGGCTGAACACCAGAAGCCCTCAGGTTTGTTACAACAACCAGAAATCCCTCAGTGGAAATGGGAACAAATTTCTATGGATTTTATAACCAAGCTACCACGTACCTCGAGTGGTCATGACTCCATATGGGTTATAGTTGATCGCTTGACAAAATCAGCTCATTTCCTGCCAATTAGAGAGGACTACAAGATGGAGAAATTGGCTCGACTCTACATTAATGAAGTTGTAACTCGACATGGAGTACCTACCTCAATTATATCTGATAGAGACAGTCGATTCACCTCTCGGTTTTGGCAATCCTTGCAAAAATCAATGGGAACACGTTTAGATCTGAGCACTGCTTATCATCCTCAGACAGATGGTCAAACAGAAAGAACAATTCAGACCTTAGAGGATATGCTTAGGTGTTGTGTGGTGGATTTTGGTGGAAATTGGGACACTCATCTTCCATTAATTGAATTCTCTTACAATAATAGTTACCACACGAGCATTCAATGTGCTCCATTTGAAGCCTTGTATGGAAGAAAATGTCGATCACCGGTCTGTTGGGCAGAGATTGGGGAAAGTCAACTAATTGGGCCAGAGATAATTCAAGAAACAACCGACAAAATCGCACAAATAAAAGAAAGGATCAAAGCCGCCAGAGACCGACAAAAGAGCTACGCCGATCACCGGAGGAAGCCACTAGAGTTTTCAATTGGTGATAAAGTAATGTTGAAAGTATCTCCGTGGAAAGGCGTGGTGCGATTTGGCAAAAAGGGAAAACTGGCACCAAGATACGTTGGACCTTTTGAAATCCTTGATAGGATTGGTCCTGTAGCTTATAAACTTAAATTACCCCAAGAACTCGGTGGGGTGCATGACGTATTTCACGTATCAAATCTTAAAAAGTGTTTATCAGATGAATCATTGATAATCCCACTGGACGAAGTTCGGCTCGATGACAAGCTGCACTTTATCGAGGAACCCATTGAAATTTTGGATCGTGAAATGAAAATGCTAAAGAGAAGTCGAATACCGATTGTTAAAGTTAGATGGAACTCTAAACGAGGTCCTGAGTTTACATGGGAACGAGAGGATCAAATAAAACAAAAATATCCTCATCTGTTTAAAAATGTGCCTGATCCTAACCGTAACTAAATTTCGGGACGAAATTCTCCTAACCGGGGGAAACTGTAACAAATGCCAATAAAACAGGTATACAATCTCTTAATGTTAAATTATTATTTTTTTAACAAGGGGTACTCATAGACAAAAACCTGAGAATAATACTAACTCAACCAACATAGGTAGGTATATGTATATAATTATGGATGGGAACCAAGTTACGCTAAAAAAAAAAAACGCCTATATATATATAGATATGCGTTAGGTATGAGAGAAATGTATACATGCTCTACACATGTCTGCGTAAAACACATCTATACACAAGGAAAATATACGTATTCTTCCTTTCCCTTTCTCGGCCATAATACAATAAAAACAACCAAACAAAACCAACTTACCTAGTTAGTATCTAAATAATTCATCAAAAATAAACACCTTTTGAAAATCCTTCCATTGTCCGAACCTAATTAATCCAACAAGGGTGTGTGGGCAGACTTCCAAATTCAACCAAGTGTTGTCTTATCAGTCAAAACCACTTGAAAAAGACACCATAGTAACCTATCTTTCTACCATAAAATATAAGTACTAAAGCTGCATTGGGTAAGGGAAACCTACTTTCTTCTCTGTAGCTGCCATACTTATTTTCTGTAGTTGAAAATGACCTGCTGGGACAGCTTCATTTCTTTCGTATAAGCTGCCAAAAAGTTTAGACACAAGGGTGGCCATATCTTGTAATCCAAGACCTCCATCAACCCCATACTTGCTGCCAGAAGAACCACCAGCCCATATTTCCCATGCAGAAGGGACGACTGTACCATGAATAGCAACCTAGGATATCACCTCAAACTACTGATCACCCCTCTCCCCTTACTGATCGGCCAGCACCCCTCCATTCTTGAACCCACAAAGCCTCCTTTCACTGTATAAATAGAACCCAAGAGTAAGGATGAAAACCATCCCAAAATCTCAGCTCTTCTCCACAAACTAATTACCGGTGTTGTTCCAAAAACCCCATCACCACTCTCACAATTTCCTCAACACTGCAGCTCGGTGGTTGCCAACCACTTGAGCCAGCCTTCCAACCAGCCTCGGTGGTCGAGAAGGCAGCCAACTCCGTTCCAGATCAGCTCAAATACGGATCCGGTGATTTCAATCCAGCCCCCGTTCCTGCACCTCGCACCATTCTCGAGCCCTCCCACTCCCTTGGCATCTCTCGGCTGAACCATAACTCGGTAACCAGGTGCTGGAACTTAGAACAGCCACCTGTTGAGGATAACATCTTAGCAAGCTGCTCCTATATCCTAGCCACGACTAAAGCCTCCAGCCCGACCGGAACGTTGCAACCACGGTCTTGCCCAGCTTGTAGAACCCAATCTTGCTTGCTTAAGGTGAATCTTCTTCTAGCTTAAAGAACAAAAGTCATTTCAGTTATAAGCAATTTTCACTGAACTAAACTACTGAATCGAGAATAGATAGAGAGTAAGTAAAACACTAAACCAAAATCCTTTTGTTTGAAATAGTCATCACGTAACCTCCTTTTTATTAGTTTCAAAACAATAAACCTCATTTTACAAACCATTTAAAAATCTAAAAGGGTGAGTGATGAGAGCTATAAGAATAAAAGGACACATATATAGATATATCCCCATTCTACACTCATCCCACGTGCATGAAGGCATGCATGGGTAAGCAACTAATGCATGACATGCATGGGGATGACTTGTATGGACATATGTTTTATCTTAGCCTCACTTTCAAACTAGACTTTATTTTGATATAAACCAAGTGAACACCACATTATTATGTGTAAAAAGGGTTGGTTTTAACCTAATGATTAAGGACCAGAAGGTTAAGAGGGGAAAATACATCATGAGGTGGCTTTACAGTAGAGGATTTGGACCCATGAGGAGTCAACAACCATAATTATATTCCTAATAATGGGTTAATAACAAAATATTCATGTATAAGTTATATATAGACAACCTTAGAGGAGTGAGGTAAAAACACTTATGAACCAAGCGAACCCGTAATATAAACGAATGAAAGAAAATAATAATAATAATAATAATAATAATAATAATAATAATAATGATAAATAAATAAATAAAGGAGTAAACTGAAATAAAGGTTTCTTATTATAATTTTTGGGCAATATCATAAGTCCCCTATTTAAATTTGGGCAAATAAGTAAGACCCCCTCAATTTAACTATAAATAAAACGAGCACAAAAAAAAAAAAAGATAAAAAAAAATAAATAAATAAATTAAATTAACAAACATTAAGATAAAGATGCATTTCGATATCGTAAGGGTTATTCCATAAATCTCATAAAGCGCCATACTATTGTAGGGCTCGAGAAGGACACTGAACCCTAAATTCACGGTTACTTGGAACTCCCGACCACTACTCAAAGTGAGTTTCGTAGCCCCCTTTTTATTTAAATATTTATACTCTTCGGGGTGAAATACTTGCTATCTTACTTATCCATACGTGTTTATTAAAATGATACTTGTTTGAATGTTTATTGCATGAGTACTTATTTCAAAGTCCCCATTGATATATATGTATGAATGTATGTATTAAATCGGTAATTCCACAACTATTTAGCTCAATTGACGAGCCGTGGATTAATATGGATAGTGCTATCGGGCTGACGAACCCATTCATTTCGAGATTTTGGTCGCTCCAAATCGTTCCCAAGTGCCTGGGCTTAAATGAATGTATATTTCCAATTACTATATATTTCCATTTACTATATATTTGATTGATTGTTGGCATTATGGGGCGAAAAGTCATAGGTTTGGTTGTGGGCTCATGGTTAAATAATCATTCACTTGTGCTAATTTTAATTTAAACATTATATGGATAAATTTTATAAATACTTTCCTTAAACATTTTATCGAGTCATAAACCTACGGACTCACCAACTATTTTAGTTGACCTTTTTTTATGCATGTATTTCAGGAAATAATTAAGCTTGGATTAAGCATGCTATTTTGTGATACAACCGAAGATTTGGACAATATTGTTTTGATTAGGCAATATGAAGAATCTTTATATGTTGTATTTATTTTGGAATATTGTAACCTACATTATGTATCTCTTATGGACATGAATGCATGCTAGAAGTTTCTTTAGAAACAATGTGTTCAAGATCCGATTTCGTGACACCCTCGTGTTTCCGCTCTAGCGGGGGTGTGACAAGTGTTGTTGGAAACAATAAATATTAACTTGCTAACAAAAGAAATTACATTAAGAGAAAATGGTTACAATACAATCTGACAAACTAAACATCACCCAGTCGTGGCAAACATCGCCAAAAGTAAATTTGATCAACCATGTAACGTTTGTAGGTCACACACTAGTTCTTGAAATCTCCAGTTACATTTAATGGTTTACCAGTCACTAATTGCTCCATTAACATACAGACGTGCACCCCTTGATTACCAGTCAGCTCGTTGTGTGACTGAGCATTGTCTTCATTAACTTCAAAACTCAAGAGTTTCTCAGGAGCTCTAGTTTTTTTAAAATATTTTATGTTCACCAATAAAGCACCAAAATATACAGAGATCTTCATTAATTTTGGGTGGACCAACCGTCTGTATTTTTTGTTTGAAAAAATTTCACTACAATACATCATCAACTGTATTGTTCGTAGATCAATTTGAACAAGTAACCATTCATGATTTTCAACACAAAATGGAAAATAAACGTAGTCAACATCAAAAAATGAGGGGTAAGGGCTTAACTTCCCGTTAGCAAAGTTAACGGTATTTTTGGTATTTGAGTCTACCAAATAGTCAAAAAAACGAGGCGGTAAAATTGACCAACGCATCTGACTACCTCCCCCAGTTTGTTGTTGTCTATGTCTCCACTCCATCATTCTTCCAACCCAACCTTCAATATGCTGAAAAATATAAAATATATTAAATAGATAACGTGATATTTACATATTTTACGTGTAATTAAAATTTTGAAAATCATGTTGAAATATTTTATTTGTAACCTCGGGTGTAAGGTATCCATTACACGCATAACCCAAAAGAGTTCTCCAAAAACGACGATCTAGTTGTAGAGGCGTATTAAATACACCAGAGTAGCAGAATGGAGCATCTCTATTAACAAAAAACTCTTCAGCTTCATTAGACCAGTTTTTAGACTCATCGTCTAAAATGGCCCATTTTCCCACACGTTGTTGGTGTACGCTATGTCGATTTGGAATGTATGACTCAGGTTGATCAGCACGTGCGTACGCCATTTGTTCTGGTGGTTGTTGCTCTTCAGCTGATGTTGATGAACCAACATTCTTACTTGGACGCCTCCATTTTTGAAAAACCTAACTTGATGTCTTCTTAACCGGTTGTGAACTATATTCATCGTTAACAATTTCTTTGTTACGTTGGTTATCCATATTTTATGACAAGTGATGAAATGAAAGGGAATTTGAAGAGTAGAGAGAATTTGAAGAGTAGAGAGAATTTGAGATGAAATGATGTGAGAAATGTGTTGTAGGTTGCCTTGTATTTATAGGCAAATTTTTGTGAATGGTTTTGAAAACTTATTAATTTTTAAGTTAAAAATGTAGACTACATGCATAATTGATAGATAAAATTATATAATATTTGAAGAACAACAAACAATAACATAATTGATATAAAATATTAAGTTTACAAATATTATTACATTTTAATGAGTGCCACAACCTCTACCTATTCCTGCATTTTTTCGAGGTTGTTTTCGGCGAGCAATGGGCATAGAAGAAGAGGCCCCTAAATCTTGAGTTCCCATTTCATCATCTTCAGATTCTTCTACCAACTCCTCATCTTCATCATGGTCTTCAAATTCAAGGTTTAAATCAATGTTTGTTTGCTGTGAATTTAGATTTCTTGTGGGTCTTTGATATGACCCTTGATTAAAATCTGGAGCAGATAAACTATCCAAGTTGTTGTAGAAAGGCATTTGAAAGGCAGGACTTGTAAAATCAACTTGTGGAGTTGGGTCAAACTGAGATGAAGAAACGCCCATTTGCATATTGTCAAATCCAAATGGGGAACCAAATAAATCAACACTAGGTATAATAAATTGTGAGGTCTCCCCAACATGTGTGGTATGCGGTGGCATAGTCGTTCGGTACTCCATTTGATCGGTCGGGTTACTTGGCCCACATTGGCACCACGGCCCCTCCTACGGACTCGTTGAGTCATAGGGGGTACTTGTGAGCCAATATTTTGGGACTCGTACGTTGGCTGGTAACTCATATGATGTGTTGCATTAACATATTCCATGTAACGACCTGCCAAATCTCTGACCGAATCTTCATTTGATCTTTGGTAAACATGACTCATGCCGTCCATCTGCAGTATAATTAATGTTAATTTTATTTTATTGAAAAATATAATTTATTCTAATAAATTAATTCGAATAATTCACGTACCAACATTTGAACCCTTCCCCCATCATTTGGAAACACACGTGGATTTTGGCCTATATGAGTTGGGTTGCTTGTGTACAATACAGTACGAGGCCTATACCACATCATGTAATCTCGACTGGCAACTGGGGAGTTGGAGTTAATTTCATTAACAACATGGTTGTGACGATTAATCCATGATAAAATGTAAGTTCCATGCTTGTCTACCCAGTTGCAAGTCTTCAAACTAACACGTTTAATATTGTGGAGTTTTTTATGATCATCCACGGTCAAAAGTGTATTAATTGGAATGGGTTGAAACATTCCAAATTGTCTCAAAACCCTACCAGGTTGGTGGGGTTCAACAATCTGCCAGCATATGAGAAATGTCTGACTCCTCCAGCAGTCTTGACCATTTCTACACATGTCGGGAAGTTGATGCAGAATATCATCATAAGGTCTCCAAACAAATTGGAACTCCGACAAAGAATTGAGCTCCGATCTGAATGTGCTCACCACATGAGATGCGGTGTCCCGAAATGTTAAAGGACCTACCCATCTAAATAATAAAATACAAGTTAATAATTATCAAATAATAGAATATAAAATTTATAAATATGGATATCATATACATACCTCACGCCATATGATTTATTCCAATCTATTTGTTGGAAACATCTTGGAGCAATGCTTGGGATTCTTTCCCATGCCCATAGTTGCAACAATATTGTTGCACCACCAATCTCATTGGTGTTAATATTAGTAGACCTACAAAGATTTCTATACAATACGGATAAGACAGCACTTCCCCAACTAAGTTCACTGCAATCACTTAAATCAGGTATATGATTTAAATATTTTGCGTTAACCCAGTTGCTAGAAGACTCGGGAAATAAAGTCCCACCGATTAAAAGTAAAATTATTGTCCTTGCACGTTGAATACATTGCAAGTCTGTTGGATTTTCAGGAAATCCCATTTCTTTTATTGTATTTAAAATAAAAGGCATATTTATTCTTTGACCATTTACAACACTTTCATTTAACATTATGCCTGTTAAACTATAAAAATTGGCAATTATTTGCTCAGTATCCCAGTGATATTCAGTACCACTGACTACATTACCATCGATACGTAAACCCAACAAAATAGTCATGTCTTGCAAGGTCACGGTTACCTCTCCGAATGGCATGTGAAAGGTATGTGTCTCCGGACGCCACCTTTCAACAAGTGCATAAATAAGTGCACTATCAAGCCTTCGGTGTTCACACTCGATGACACCAGAAAAACCTGCCAAACTTATATATTGTAATACGTTTTCAGTTATAGGATTTTGAGGAAGGTAACCCCATAATTTTTCATCTCCCCTTCGTATTCTGAGTAAATCGCCATCCCTCATTTCCTTAGGTCGTTGGAAAACATAATCTGATCTGTGTGAACCAGCAAGAAACAACAAATCATTTATCAATGGACCTGAGTTGTAATTTGTTGTCATTTTTAAGTTGAAAAATATTTGCATGAAGTATGTTAGTAAGTTGATAGTGCAAATTGTTGAAGGGATTGTTTTCTATTTGTAGTGGAAGAATACGCATTTTATGATGATATTAAATATTGGTGGTTTGTTATTTAAAAAACAAAAAATTAATAAGGTGGTTGGGGGGCCGGTCCAATTAATGGACAAGACTCATGCTTTTAATTTGCCATTTGGAGTGGCGAAACACACCCATTTGCAACTTTTAACATGATTTCGCCATTAGGAATGGAGATACTAGGAATTTCGCCACTAGGAGTGGCAAGATAGTACTTCTTGAGCTGTTTTCGCCACTAGAAGTGGAGAAATTGACTATTTTCGCCACTAGGAGTGGCAAGATAGTACACAGGTACCGTCCTTCACCTGATTTCGCCACTAGCAATGGCGAAAATGAGAGATTCAAGATTTTTTAATTCTGACAAAGGTACTATTTTCTTACACGCCTACAACCCTATTTTCTCTTTCCTCATTTTCGCCACTACAACTGGAGATAACCCCATTTGTGAAAAAAAAGTTTCAGCCCCATTTGTAACCAATATATTAAAATGGACCCCATTTTTAAAAAAAATTCCTCCTACTTTCGAACCTCACTAAGAACCAACAAACCAGCCTCCTTTCGAATCACAACCCTCAACAGAAAGTGATACCCATACAAACCAAGCCTCAAAACTTGTTTGGTCTACAAAATCTTCTCTACCCATATGGACCTGTTAATATATCATTACCTGCGGACAATGTTTGGTCACGTGGGAACCTATGTAAAATACAATTCACGTAAATAATAAATCAACATGGAAGGTTATCTACATGCATGGGGTAAGGAAATGGTTATGGAAAAGATCCCTCCATAATTATTAAAAATAACAGGAGCTTTCTAAAACATAAACTTGGTATATTTACGTAAATGTTACGTTAAAAAGCATAATCATAATAAAACTTTAAAACCAAGGGTGCGGATTTCTCATTTAAAATGGCCACATACAAAGAAAGATAGGGAGAAGAGTAAATATGGAATGGCTCATAATCTGTAAAAATGGACCTGCATATACACATATATACACGTTGGTATATACATATATATATATATGTGTGTGCGTGTGTGTATAAAAGGGTTAGTCTGATGGGTACACGTGAGCATGCATGAAGATAAAGTCCACGTAAAAGGTGTGGGTGATTCTCACAAAACAAAAAAATAATAATAACACGATCACTATTACAAAACAAAAGATTAAATAAAAATAATCATACAAGTTGATATGATTAATCAAAGTAAGAGAATTTGATCTTTTAAGATCAAGTCTAGGCCAAGGAATGTTTTAACATTCTTAGCCCCAATCCACGGGCGCTTGGTGATTTAAGCTTGGGAGATTGTACCTATAATATCAAACCATAAAAGAAACATTTATATTAACCTATAAATATTTTTTTTGATATAATAAAAGGGTTCAAGAAACATAAACATGTGATACAAACACATGGGATGACTAGATTTCCCAATAACATGAATGTTGATATAGAACTTGGAATATTGTAGGGATTGTGTAGTGAAGCCCTACCGCACCTCTGAATTTCAGTATTCAAACATCACAACTTGACAGTGAGTTTCACAACCCCTTTTATACTGTTTTAATCTTTGGGGTAAAAAGTGTGATACTTAAACTTTTTCTGACTTTATGCTATATATGTTATTGTTAAAACATGAGTTTGTCAGATGTAGATTTCATAAGGTTTGTTATTCTATTGTAAGTCCCTTTTATTTATGCTTAGACACAACCATTAACTCAAGGGTTTGAGCCAGGGGATATATTGGATAGTACTATCTTGGTTGACGGCCCATTCACCTACCGGGTGGTCTTGCTAGCTACAGTTACCCAATGAGGCCTATACGGTGAATGAATATATCTAACTCTATTGTACACTTTGAACTCGGGATGAGTTTGGTGATCATGAGATCATAACACAAGGGCAATCAGTCATAGGTTTGGTTGTGGTCTTATGTAAATTGCATCAATACTTACTTGTGAATGCCATATAAAATGATTTACAGATAGCATAACTCTTGGGGAGATGAACCCAAGGATTGATTTTATCGAGTCCCAAACTTGTGTGACTCACCAACATTATGTTGGCTGTTTTTCTCATGCTTTTCAGGACATTAATGCAAAACCTGAGATTGGTGCATATTTTTGGATATTACTCACGAATATTCATTATTATTGCCTACATGTTATAGGCTATAATCTTTTGAGAATCTCTATGTGTTGTAATAGATACTTTAAAACATTGGTTGTTGGTGGTTTATTTTGAATGATAAAATAGATGTTTTAGCATTGTCATAAACCATGAAACTCTTGATTTCCACATCGTCTCACCGCCCGTGATTCCGCCATCGGCAGGGGTGTGACAGCATGTAATTGAGAATGCCACCAACCGAACAATCTATAACATAAAGTTTACAGTTTCCTCCAAATCAGATTAAACCCAAGAACCCTAGCCCCAAAGTTTTGTCTAATTCGATCAATTCTTTGTTCCTGGGATTGATTAGCCATAGGGCTTTTAATCAACATCTAAAAACGTTCATAATGAATAGAAATTTTACCTGATATGGATTAGAATTGAAGGAGATCGGGTGTGAGACTTCGGCCGAGGGTGACGTGGGTTCGATTCGACCCCAAATAGTTTTTTGTGTGTTCCTTGTGTTCAGACACTGTCATGAATGTCAAAGATTCTTATTGGCTCACTCAATTTGAATTTTATACTTGTCTGAGTTTGATTTAATATACCGCGTTTAACATTCGTATTTCTGGTATAGATTATGGTTTGATGGGTAGTAAAAATTTTTAATTAATGATTCCAATGATTTATGCTGCAAAATCCTTTCCAAAATGCTTTGAATCAGATTGTTTACGCATCTTGAATGACCTGGAAGGCACCGGGTTGCATAAGGGTCGTTGGTCGGGCGGATATGGGAGGCGGGTAATGAAGAAAGATAAGGAAAGTTTCTTTGAGATATGGAGTCCTGGTCCTCTAGTTTTAGTATTCTTACAACTTCAGTCCCAATTCTATTTGAACTAGATAAGGGTTTGAAAAATTACACTTGTACTCCCTATAGTTTGCATATTTTATTATTTTATGCTAAAAATGGTTTTTAAACATTATAAGAATAATATTTTGTGAAGCCTTATAACTTTTAATATAAGTTTATAAAACCTTTAGTAAGTATTTATACTGTTTTTTTTTTGTAAGCTTTATAAGTTTAAATTCTAAAATTAATATTAACAATTTCTATTTCATAATATTTATCATGAAACACATTTCATGATTAAGTTCTTATTTATTATTATTATAATAATTATTATTTTTTATAAAACCAAATATGTTTATTACCTTTATTAAATTGGTTGTTGTTGTTGTTGTTGTTGTGTGTGTGTGTTTATGAATACCTAGGTTTAAAGAATTGCCACGAGCTTAACTTTATTATATATGTGTACAGTTACAGTTCGGATTCGAAACTGAAAAACCCTAGGGGTCACAATAGCTTTAAAACATCAAGACTTGAACTCTAAGCAAATACTAAGACTACTATGCCTATGAAACTTTAGGGTGAAGCACTATCTTTAACTCCGCTCACTATCAGTTATCATTAGATCTAGCTAAGCAATCATGTTAAACTTACACCAAAATCTGTAGATTCACACTCACCATACGCCTTGTATAGATCCATATGAGACCTATACGACAGCAATCTTTTACGCCAAACAAAAGCAAATTGTGTTTGACCTTTGATTTGATAATATATGTCTCGTATATGTCTATGCAGACATATAATTATATGGCAGACGTAGTCTACTTTCAGCAGACCAAAAAGTAGTACGCCACTTCTAGGCCTTTATGTGGCATATAGAGTTGATACCTATACGTGGTGTATAAGTCTACATGACTCATACAACATCTCAAAATTTTGAATTATTGTAGACTCTAAAATTTTTAACTGGATAGAAGATCAATTCAGATGAATATATATATATATATATATGTATATATATATATTGATGATATGTTCTTGTATATTCGTTCACAACTCACTATAACATATATGTTCTGTTTATTTAATTCAATTCAATCATATTCGTTAGCAATATTGTTTTGGGAAAGAAATTTCTTTTTAGTGACTATTGTGACGTTTCATATACGCTAGGAAGCAATCATGCATATTACTTTATCACTTATTTGTTTTTTATTTCAAAATACTAATCATACTTATCCTTAAGAAGGAACATGACGTTTAATCTTCTAACGATAATAGGCTTCCAAGGCTACCAAATTTGAATGAGTAGTTTGACATGTAATCATATCACATTCAAAGGTAAATAGATTTGAAAGAGGATCCTTATGTTCAACTTTCATACTAGCGAGACAGAATTCCAGTATTCATATATTCCAACATATAAAAAGCAACCTAGAATTTGTGTATGATAGTGAATCTTTAGAGATACAACAATTCAATAATGAATTTGTCAGTGAACCTCCTAACACAAAAATGGTGTGGAAAACCAACCAAGTATGGCATTTCTTCACTTATTCTTCTTATCTTTAGTCTAGTCTAACCATATCGTTGTTTCATGATTATATGTCGTATGACAAGTTAGTTGCTTAAGTAAAAAGTAGAGCACTCTATAATTGTTACATCGTAGTCACAACATGATCGAAGAATAATAGCGACATGTTAAAAATATATGACTTATATGTGATTGTGATTGTGATGGTGATCACAAAAGCACAACCAATCCTAGGTATTCTGGAAGCAAAAAATTTGGTTATTTACTTAAAATGGTAAGAGTTAAACTTCAGTCGTTTTTATTGGGTTTGTTCAGTTGTTATCTTTCAATAGTTATCCTCCCGCAGTGGAAGACTTAACAGAGTCTTGGATTGTCTTGAGAATAGTTAAATAGGGTCTAGATGGATTGCATCATAACAGACACACCACACAAGAAAACCTCCAACTCTCACTTCTCTCTCTCACCGCCACCTCTCTCTACCTACACCACCATTTTATTCATTTTCTAAGCTTCATCTTGTTGGATTTGTTGAGTCCTTGGAGTTTTGAAAGAGTTTTTGAGCAAGAAACCATCAATTTCAAGCACCTTAAGGTAACCATTCTTTATTATATGGGTTTTTTTATAAAAGTTGGTTCACCCAGATAAAAAGTTTGATTCAAATGGGTTTCTAATATGAAAATGATAATGTGTGTAAAAGTGTGTGTGTGTGTGTGTGTCGTAAAAACATACATACGTATATGTATGTGTGTGACATGAATGTGTATATATACACACTCACACACGCATGGGTGTGCGTGGCGATGCATATACATATGGGTGTATATGAATCTATCAAAATATACATACATATATACATACATGGATGAGTTTGATGCTGATTTTAATAACATGCATGTACATATACATGCATATACATGTATGTGTATGCGATATAAGTTGCATGCATGAACATATACATATATGTATATGTATAGATGAGATGGTTACATGCATGAACTCATATGTATGTATGAGTGGGTTTTGTTGAGATGCATGTATATATGTATGTAATCATGTGTGTGTATATGTTAGCATAATGGTTATCATACATGCATGCATAGATGTGTACATGAAAGAGATATAGGCATGCATGTGTATGTATACATACGAATGCATGTGTCGGTATGTATGTATGAATGATTATTTCAAGTATACACATGCATGAGGATAATGTATATATACATAAGTATATATATGGTAGAAAAACATGACATGCATGCATGATTGTATATGGATGCATGCATGGATAAAAGTATTTTAAATTATTATTGAGTTTTGGAAAATAATAAGAAAATTTTAAAATCTGATTTTTATATTTATAAAATACTTAATAATATAAATATTTTGTTATAAATTTACAAGGAATAGTTGGGCAATGAACCATAAATTTTGACACGTAAAAAATGAGTGTTTTAGTAACTTAAAAACTATAAAAATAAAGTTTTCTATAAAAATAACTTGGAACAGGTTATGTAACTATAAAAATAAATTTTATAACATATTTAGAGTGTAAAATCAAGTGGTTTTAGATTTGCAATGACATAACGGTTATTGAGGAACGAAAATACGCATTTTCGACTATTTTTTAACATATCAAAATAATCATTTTATGAATCTGATTTTGATCAGAAAATTTTATAAGTTTTGGGATAAAATTTATAATTTAAAACGTTTAAGTGTTGTAAGAAAAGTATAAAATGAAATACTTGAAAACTATGTCTTAAAATGGCGTAAAAACGTCGTTTTAACGCAAAATTTTCACATAATTTTGTGGCAGATATTAATCAGCAAATTTTATATAAAAATAAGTATAAAATACTTATTTTGAAGTATTAAAAGTCACTTAGGTCATAATGCATGTGCATGTGCTTGTGTGTTAAGTTGTCGGTTTTGTTGGTAAAACCCGAATAATTGTCAAACTTGACAAATAGTTAAAAATAATTAAGTTTGGAGTTAAAATGAATTTTTAACAAATATAACTTAGTTATTTTGAAATTTTATGACTTAAAAACGTTAACTTATGATTTATGATAAATAACTAAATTCGAGTTACCAACGGGTCGTTTGTGTGAAATATGTTTCCCTTAGTGGAATGCGTTTAAGTCTAGTTAAGTTGGGTGAACAACTTACATGTTGGACTTTTATTTAGACTGTTAATGTGTCCCTTGGGTTTTAGGGCGTTAGTGGGAACAGTCGGGTTATTTGGAAATCTTTGTTGCTAGCAGGAATGCATTGAGGTGAGTTTCACGGCCCCTTTTTAATTATGTTTTTAGTTTTTGATAAACGGGGGAGAAACATACCGGGAAAAGAAAGATTTTAATTGTAATGTAAGGTTTGGAGTGATATGTGACTTTGAGGGAATTCGCTCCCACAGTCATAATCATTAGTCTTGGGGAGGGACCGCATGATATATTGGTAGATCTATCAGGTTTGACAACCCACTCCCCAACCAGCTGTCATGGTCCGTGAGTAACGGGAGCAATATATGTTGAGGGGTGTTTGCACCTTGGTTTTGGTTTGATTATGGGCTCATGGCGTCTATTGTATCGTAGTACCTAGTTAGTCTACGATAGGTTCTCTATCACGATGTTTTTGTATGTTACTGTAAGCCCCAAAATTCTCTCACGTGTGACACGTGTTTAAAACACCCTCAGAGTTTGGTCCCAGATTTTTCAAAAATTAAACATCAATTTTAAACACCCAACTTAACCTAACCCGTCATCAAAACCGATTACAAACATGTTAATTATAATCACCCTTTACATTATTTATAACCGTTTACAAAAAGTTGGGTTTTTAACCAAAAACGTGTTCAATCCGAGCCTTCTCAAGATATCCGATCACGATCGCCTTCACCCTTTATGTTCTCCTGAAAAACACCACATTTAAATAACCGTTAGTTCGTTAGAACTAAGTGAGTTCACCCCGCCATATCCCCAATTGTATACCATAACACCATATGGATACAATAATAATGTCCCAAATATAATTTGGTAACATTAGTAGCAAAACGATTTACTAACGGGTCGTTTTCACCCAAAACCCCTTAAATCTTCAATTCTTGCCCAAACGAATTAGATTTACCCCTTGAAACCCCATCAAAGTTGAAATAAGTCAATTTATAACATTTTCAAAGATACGGACACAACATGGACGTGTTCCGAGGCAACATGGCCATGTCAGAAAGTTTCCAGCATTTGATGTGCAGATATGACATGGGCGTGTTCTAGTGGAACATGGTCATGTCTGAACTGCTTCCATATACATATATTTTCTTTGTTCTCCCCCCTAATCCCTTTTCACCAAGCATTTCAAATTTCACAACCACAACAATATATTCAACACATTAAATTCATATTCATAGCACTTTAAAACACCAATAAAGTGTTAGAACATGAAACCACCCACTAAAAGTCAAATTTCACACCATTCCCTTAAGACCTCATTTTTCACCAAGGATTCTCAAGGTAGGTAATCACATCACTTGTGATTTACCTAAACTCTATAAATTCACAATAGGAATATCACACCACTTGTGATTCAACCCATTCCTCAATCACACCTCTTGTGAATAGTTTGACCAATTTTGGTCAATTTCTACCCAATCCTTTGAGACCTCCTTTTTCATCAAGGATTCCCAAAGTAGGTAATCACACCACTTGTGATTTACCTAAACTCCATAAACTCATCACAGAAAGATCACACCACTTGTAATTCAACCTATTCCCAATTCACACCTCTTGTGAATTGTTTGACCAATTTTGGTCAAACTTCAAATAAGAAGTTCACACCTCTTGTGAATCATTCTTATTCTTTCACACCTCATATATGCATATCAAATCACAATAACTAAGCAATTTAAACACCTATTGCATGTTATTGTCAACACCAAATATTCAATACCAATTATACACCAATTTAATCACAAAACACCCAAATTCATACATGCACCAATTTTACACCAATTTAATCACCAAACACCCAAATTCACACATACACCATTTATACACCCATTTGATCAACAAACACCAAATTCATACATACACCAATTATACACCAATTTAATCATCAAAGACACAAAAGTTGATGCATGTAACGGGTCAACCACCCAGTTTGACTAATTTCAACAATAGGTCAACTACCAAGTTTGACTAATTTCAACAATTTGGTCAATCACCCAAGTTTGACTAGTTCCAACAATTTGGTCAATCACCCAAGTTTGACTAGTTCCAACAATTTGGTCAATCACCCAAGTTTGACTAATTCCAACAATTTAGTCAATCACACAGTTTGACTAATTTCAACAATTGTTATCAAACACTTAATGAAACCATATTATGTTATGTAATTATAACATAACATTCACAACAAGACTCACCACAAATAGTCAACATTTAAGTCAAACACTCCTATTGCCACTATATGTGGTCTTAGGTATATAACTACCTTAGCAATCATAATCCTCACGCATACATTGTGAATTTAAACACCAATTCATCCCAACAATGCATATTGCACATACATTGTCAAGTTAAACACCAATTCCTCCCAACAATGCATATTCCACATACATTGTCAAGTTAAACACCAATTCATCCCATCAATGCATATTCCACATACATTGTCAAGTTAAACACCAATTCATCCTACCAATGCATATTCCACATACATTGTCAAGTTAAACACCAATTCATCCTACCAATGTATATTCCATATACACAATAACAAACTACCATGTTTTAACACCAACACCAAAACTTCATAATATATCAAAGCAATGTAGTTTCCACCTACATTGACTTTAATAGATTTAACACATAACATTCACCAAATACTACAAGACATAAATCAAGTAGTCAACATTCAACACCAACACACCAACACAAATATGACTTATGGTTGCATATTTAGTGAGTAGGTTACTCACCTTAGCCCGTAGGAACACCATCAAAATCATCTTGTTCTTTCCCAAGCCTTTGACTTGTTCCTTGACTTTCACCACCACTACCTAGTTGTATTACACACATACAACTATATTCAATACAAGTAACTCATTTACATTCTTTCAACCTACTTGACCCGTTATCACCATTTCATCTAATTTATACCCAAATGATCAATTCTCACCCAATTCACCATTTATGATTATATATATGCTTATTTCATACCACCACAACTTAAAAACTCATTTTTAAGTTAAACACCTTAATTGGCATTTCATCAAACACCTCATATGCATATATTTATTTGCTTATGATCATTGACCAATAACATCTCTATCAAACTCCATTTTGGTTTCTAAATGAACAAATTCATCATTTTCACAGACAAACTACAAAAACCTCATGAAATCATCACACCCAACAATTTAACACCAAATTTAACCACCTAGTTCATATACCTCATGAACCTTACAAAACCCCCATTTATCATCTTACAAAAAAATGAAAGAAAACAATCAAAAAGTTGTTCTTAGATGATTATCACTAAGAATAACAACATTTAAGACCCTCCAAACACCCAATTTAGAGTTTCACCCATTTTACCTACACCCCTATATGATACCCACGAAATTTACACCCAAAACACACAAAAATTCATACCTTGATGTTGTAGGTTGTTAGGAGAACTCAAATATATACTTGTATTCAAGATCAAACCATGAACCATGCACCAATTTGATCGACTTGTGTTTTAGGGTTTTCTTCTTCTTCACTTCTCTTGAACGACACCTACATACACCACACAAATGTGTGGGTCTTTGACCAAAGTCTAAGATTTATCTCCATATCCCAACTATGGAGATATGGCAATTTTGGTCCCTCCCAACTTTTACTACTTTATACTAACTTAGTTAACTCACTTAACCAACATAATCTAGTTAGTTACTAGTTAACTCTAATACCCCAATTGTTAATAAAACACCCACCGAAATAAAATATAAATAATTTTCCGCCAATTATATTATATTTTAATATTTCCCAAAATGGGTCGTTACAGTTACGTTCTTTTCCCTTGATTAAATGTTTTTATATGAAAACCTGTGAACTCACCAGCCTGTTTGGTTGACACTTGTTTTTAAATTTGGTATGTTTCTCAGGTAAGTAGCATGATGATGGGAAAGGAAAACTGGTTCTTGAAGGCGAGCGTATCTGGGATAATTATTATGGGACCGGTTATCGAAATGTTAAAAACAATTGTTTTGAAAATAAGAATGTTGAACTTATGTTAACAATTATCGATGACTTTTATATATAATTATCCATGTTTTATTTAAATAGTTCGCTTAGCTTACGCTTATGGTATTTACTGTATACACCAAGACTCTGTTAAGCCTTCCGCTGCGGGTCGGGGTGTGACGATTTTTTTAGTTGTTGTCCTTTAACAATTATTTTTTGTTAGTTTTGGAATCATGAGTCCTTATTAATGCAGATAAATGCAAGGAATGATAAAGCATACTTTAAAGCATAAATATCCAGAACCCTGTCAATGTATTCATTGTCAAAGACATATACAATGACCAACATAAGACAAAAAAATGAAAAGAAAGCAGGTGAAAATCGATTGGAATTTATGGAAAGCTTGTCACATTCTATGGGATACATTTATTATACTCGAGAATATTCTATCAAAAATCTCGTGGATGAGGTTTTATTTAGTGATTCAAAATAGTAAATCTACCAGAGCACATTCTTGCATGTGCTGTTGATTGATATGTTATAAAACGTTGTAAACTTGGGGGTTTGTTGATAAAGTGATACCTCACTACACTTTGGGTTTGTTGATAAAGTTTTAAACTCTCAGTATAAATCACAATTTTAAAACTAGTAAGATCAAGATAATGAGTCATCACCAACTACTATTGTTAGGTTATGTTCGAGGTAAGGTTTCACACCAATATCTTGATATGCTAGTAGTTGAGCAAAACAATTAACAAGTTTTTGATCAGTAAAACAATCGTGATACTGTCACATTTTCACTAATTATGCCTTGTCATGTGCTTATCAAATAACAAAGTATGAAAACACATGTTGCAAATACTATATCTATATCCTATCCAACTTGTGAGTGTCTCTTGCAAATTGTTAATTATCATTAATAAAATTGTTATTATTGTTGCAAACAAATTCATCACTTAATTTAATAAATATTTTGATTTAAAAGGACATATTTAGAAAAACATTGTCACTCAATCCTCTTTTCAAGATTCATTGATATTAAAGTTTTATATGTAAGACCTATTGCTAATGCAATTTGGGATCCTTATTTTGGTCTTTAACTTAGTAATTTCTACCATATGTTAAGAGTTGAGTCTGATATTTGATGACAAATTTAAAAAGTCATCTACAAACTATTCATAGGTCTAAGTTTCTTTAAAAAAAGAAAAAAGAATAGCTCATGTGAACTAAAATTGAGAATCCATATACATAGAGTATATGTTTATTGATGACGGGGGTAGGACCAATATGGACAGGACAATATATCCTGCCCATAGTAAAGGGTCACGAACAAGATAACACATCCTGACCATAAAATATCAGGAAGCTCATTATGGACAGGAAAACCAATCCGGTTCATGTAAGCTCCTTCAACTTCTTCTCCAAGGCAAATGTCGAATACCGAGCTTGAATTTGATGGGAAAGATAAGATCTGCATGTCAACTCATAAACAGATGATAGAAGTCATTCCTGACAAAAGGTAGCAGTTGTCACCTCCAGAGAAGCAAATATAGAATAAAAGAGAGACTGAAGGGCAATAGAAAGTGAACCTCCCATAAAAGGAAATACATGCTGGACAAAGCTGGGAACTCCAAGCACCTTCAAGGTTATAAATACTGACTCCCTGATCATGTAGTTGGACACATTTAACTCCTCAACACATTTAATACTTTCTCTCAATAACATATACTTATTCTCACGCCGAAGGCTGATCGCAGGGACACCTCCCTGCGGTGAGACTAACGGTATTTGGTTGCAGGTACCTTCGAGTTGTGGAAGGGATAAACTAGGAAGGCCAAGCATAACCGTTGTTTTAACAAGTGGCGCCATCCGTGGGACACTACATTGCTACGTGTCCCGTTATTTGGTCTTGAAATCCCAATAAGTTACCTATGGTAGAGGGTACTTCTGTCAGAGATGAGTCCATTCCTCGATCTTCATCTCCCTTCGTGGCTGTTGAACCATCGGAGATCAATGACACGGTGGATTTGACTCCCAAAGGGATTCGTGAAAACTTTTCCAGGCTCCAGGAACTTATGAAAGAAAATGTTCGAGAGGAAAGACTCCGCGGCGTGCGGGTGCGTTTGGATTATGAAGACGAAGGTGACACTCCCCAAAAAACTACCCAGCAAGGTAACACCACCAACTCAGTAACCTTAGTGATACCCCCGAGCACAACCGAAGCACAAGCCCTGTTGGCGAATCACACAGTTCTCCTCCTTACCACCACAAAACTTAACTTCAATACCAATGGGTACCACTACATACCCATTTTCCACAAGTTATCCCTTCATCATGGATCAAACATTTCCCTCAATACCAAACCCCTTACCAAATTTTCCACCATTCTTGGTGAGAATGTCACAATCTCCTTTCTACACAAGTGGACCGAGGGCCTCCACCACTGTCCACACACATGTGGATCCTTTTTATGACTTGTCACAACCATACATCCCAAAAATGTCTTCAAAGTTTACTCCCCGAATATCCGGCTTCAAGTTCCCTGAGAGGACGAAGATGCCCTCCAGTGTGACCTTGTATGATGGCCTTGGAGACCCAAATGATCACTTAGAACTTTTCACTGGAGCACTTATGGTGGAGAGGTGGTCAATGCCCGTGTGGTGCCATATGTTTGCTCAAACATTCACGGGGCCCACTCGCCTTTGGTTTAACAGTTTACCAAACGAGAGCGTGGATAGTTTTGAAGAGTTTCCGAGGATTCCTCGCTAACTTCATGCAGCCGAAAAAATACACTAAGAATCCGATGGCCATACACAATATAAAGCAGAGAGAAGATGAGGACCTGCGAGCTTTCATGGAAAGGTATTAGGTGGAAGGGCTCAGCATCCGGGGAGCCATGGAAGAAATGCGCATTTCTGGTTTTATGCATGGAATAAGGCCCAAACAATTGGTGGAGGACCTAAACAAAACTGTGCAAAGAACAATGGAGGAAACATTAGAAAGAGCAGAAACCTTCACACGAGGAAAGGAAGCTACACAAAGCCTCGAAAAGCACCGAAAGATTCGGAACAACAACTGGAAGTCGGAAGATGTCACACCCCGAGCCGGCGAGGTTGGATCGGATTCCCCGTCGGGCGGAAGGTTCTCGGGGCGCGATATCATGAGTGATAATCGTGATGATCAGATTGTTTACATAGCATCAATGTTAAGAATAACTAAAGCACAATCAAGCATTTAACTAGGATTACAAAGTTAAATTACAATATCAATGTTCAGTAATTTAACCTGGTAAACCTATGAAAAGAATCAAATGTTCTCTATCTTGTAACTATACAAGATATCCAAAAGTGATTCGTATTAATAACAAAAGATGTGCTTCCAATAATCAACTAGGTCCTCTATCTGGGCAGCCTAGTATGCAATCCAAAAGCTTTAGCCTAAACCTGTGCATCACCTGAGAAAGCATGTAAGAAAACAAAGTCAACACAATGGTTGGTGAGTTCATGTACTTTTGGTATTTGTAAAATAGCTTTTGCAAACCTCTTCCGTAAAACCTTAACCTCATTAACAACACCTGTATCATCCAACTCGGTATGCTTATATATAGGGCATACCCCTGAGTCGAGCCTACAACCCGCCCAGACGCCGTCCCACCACATACTAAGTCGCATAGGACATTGCTATTACTGATAATTAAGCATTTTACCTACCATTCGATTCATTCTTCATCATAGCTTTAGTTTACTGTTTCAAAGTTTACAATTTTATAGCATTCGTATGTATTAGCTTCAATATAAGTTTAACAAGCATCGTGTTTAAAAGTTTATGATATTGACCCGAAAGCATTCATGCGTCCCTTCGGTAACAACCTTAATCTCACTAACACCACATGTATCATCCAACTCGGTATGCTTATATATAGGGCATACCCCTGAGTCGAGCCTACGACCCGCCCAGACGCCGTCCCACCACATACTAAGTCGCATAGGACATTGCTGTTAATGATAACTAAGCATCTTACCTACCATCCATTTCGTTTTTAGCTTTAGCATTTCGTTAAGTTTACAGCATGAGTGGAAAATGAGGAATCACTGTATGGCAAGCACTGAGAGGCCATCAGTTTACTCCTCATGATCCCGACTATGCAGAACACCCTTTTGGCAAGCACTGAGAGGCCAAACGGCATGATCTACAATAGTCATAGCTACAAGAACACCCCCTGGCAAGCACTGAGAGGCCAGTTGGTCCATTCTAAATAGCCAATAGCTTTAGCATTATGTTTAAGTTTATAGCATGAGTGAACATTCAGGAATCACTGTATGGCAAGCACTGAGAGGCCATCAGTCTACTCCTCAAGTCATGACTATGAAGGTCACCCTATGGCAAGCACTGAGAGGCCGACAGTCTGTTCCTTCAAGTTCCAACTATGAAGAACACCCCATGGCAAGCACTAAGAGGCCAATTTGGTATGTTCTACCATAGTTGATAGTTTTAGCATTCAAAGCATATAAGTGTTTAGAGCATCCGTAGTTTTAAGCAATTAGTATGTATGTATGTAGCATCATCATAGAATCATAAGCTTGTAGCATCAATTTGTAGCTTTAGCATATGGTGTTAGCTTGTAGCATTAGCATTTAGTATTTGCATGTAGCATTAGCATCCGGTGTTAGCATGTAGCATTAGTATTTGGTATTAGCATTTAGTATTCGCATGTAGCATTAGCCTTTAGTATTAGCATATAGTTTGAGCAGGTAATTCACAGCATAAGCATCAAGTATATGGTTTAAGTTTCTAGTTTGTAACATAAGCATTAAGCATCAAGTTTAAGCATCTAGTTTATAGCGTAAGCATCACGTTTAATCATCAAGTATATAGCTTTTCAAAAATAATAGTTTCCATGCATAAGCTTTATCGTAAGTACCATAATTATGTTTAAAAACATTAAATAACATTTCAATAATTTCTTAAAATGTTTAACATGCTTCTCAGTCTCGAAGTAAAACAAATAAGTTTGAAAAGGGACAAATGAACTCACCTTGTGTCCGTAGTGGTTGACTAAATAAAGACAAGAATACACGCGCTCGTTGGTTGTACTTGTTGTGATGTTCACGATCCTGTATTGATTTCATAGTATTTATAGCTTATAAGCATGTGTTGTAATGATTCGTGTGCGTGTATGTGTTAGTCCTAGAATTGGCTAACACTTATGAGTCGTGATCTTCGTTCGGCCCAACTTATTTACTTAAGATTTTATTAGCCCTTATCCTAATCCATGTAGGGCAAATATCCTAGTTAACCTGTTTATATCCTTTTGTATAAATGTATGACAAAAAGATATTATGTATAAGACTTAAGTTTTAGGTTAGAAATTAACAATCCTTAATTTAACCTATTAAATTCCTAAACTAAATTGTACTTACAACTGTTGGGCCGCGTGTTTAATAGTTGGGCCGAGTTTATAGTCTTGGGTCAAATGGGTTCGTGGGTGGGCTAGTGTTGGGCCGAATGTTATATGGGCCAAGTTAAAATCATATGGGGCTTATAAGTGTTGCAGGTCAATGTCATTGGGCCGTTTATAATGGGTTACGGTTTTCTGTTTGGGCCGAACAAGAAATGGGTTAATTACTAACTCTTGGGCCAATTAAATTATGTTGGGCTTATCTACAAAACCATGGGCCAAAGACTTATATGAACCGCGATCTCATTTCCAGCGAACCTATCAATCAGATGATTATGGGTTCGCCTAGGGCTCTCTCCCACTAAGGTTCGTAGCCACCTGTAACTCTGTAAGTAGGTTCGGTGGTCATCAAGAGTCTGGGTTCGTGAAGAATGGTTCGGCTAGAAGTGGAAGGGTTCGGCTGAAGGCTTGTGATCACAAGGTTCGGTGGAGCATAGATTCGCTGCATGGAGGTTCGGCTTTATAGGTTCGGCAATGAAGGTTCGTCGGTCTTGTCCTCGTGGATTCGCCGGGTGTGGACAGCAGTAGGTTCGGTGAGGGTTTGGGTGAAGGGTTCGGCTACCATGCACATGAAGGTTCGCAGTCCTTATTCACACCGGTTTGTTGCATGGAAGTTTCACAGTCCCTCCCTTGGGTTCGTCAGGTCTGGGCTCGCCTTCTAGGGTTCGTCCCAATACAAGGTTCGCCTAAGATGGTTCGTTTATGTGGCTTCAACAGCTCAAAGGTTCGGCTAGTTTGATTGGGGTTCGGCCACAGCTTGTGGCTCACGAACCTGTACATCACCCGCCTCCTAAACCACTAGATCAGTTGTATGAGTGGTTCCATCGTGTTATGATGCAAGTGTAAGCACTCCCGAAGGTGTAGGATGCGTGTGTGTAAGGCCCTAGGCCGAATGTGAGTCTAGGTCGAGTGAAGGTGATAAAACCCTATTTTCAGCGACTTTCAAAGCTCCATACCTTGGTTTTGGCTGGTCAAATCGCTAGATCAGTTGTACTTCTGCGTAGAGGACGATGATAGCTTCGTTTAGGCACCGAGATTGCGTGATTTCACCCACAAATGAATGAGATATGGAGCTTGGAAGATGAGTTCTTGCTAGAGAGAGAGATGGACGGGAACGGGAGTTTAGAGAGAGAGAGGGTTTGTCAGAAATGAGAAAAATAGCCTCTTTCAAGGATTATATACCCCGTGGGTGTTCAGGTTCGTTTCGGTTGCTCGGTTCTTGTTTTCGTCGCGTTTCCGGCACTTTACGCGCGTATTTCTTACATTAAATAAAAAGAGTTTATTTTTAAGATGCTTAGAATATAATTATTATTAGAAATTATTTTAAATATCGTATTCTTTAAATTATTTATCGAAATTTAATATTTTATGCGTTTCGTTTATTTGTTCGCGAATTAATAAAATAGTTTCGTTTAATTTTACTTATGATGAGTTTCAAAATTGTAAAATAGGAAATATTTTATTTCCTTAAATTTATTATCGTTCGTATTGTTTTCGTGTTCGTTTTCGTTTCGTCAGAACGCGTCGCCATCGCGCTTATTCGTTCGAATCGTCATTCGAACGAACATAACGATGGTTTGGCTTTCCAACTTTTGTTTTCTACTTTTCTGTCATTATTTCAGAACGTTAAACTTTCAGAATCATTCGTACAGATCGTCACCTATACGAATAACTCGTCGGTTTAGCATTCCGTAACAACAACCGTTATAGTTTCGTTCTGTTTAACCACATATACGTTTATACACAATAGCATCAAATCAAGTATCTGTGTTTCAACACTGTGTTGTCTGATATATTTCTGACTGTTAAACCCTAAGGTTTTAAATCAGATTTCAGACAATCGTATAATAATCTCGTGTTAAGCATAATGTATCAATAGCATAAACATAGTTTCATGTAATGTGTACCTAAATTACTGTGCATGTTACTGTGCAACTTACTGTTCCGGTAACGATTCCGGCACAGATGTTATAGAAGAGCAAAAGTAAAAACCGCGGTTTCAACCGTTTGTAGAAAGAAGATCATTGAGTCACGTTTCTGAGTCTCGAAGGCCTTATGAACGATCACACCATCCTCGAAGTACATCACGGGAAGACAAAGACAAACACGTGCAGTTCACGGCACTAACAAAGACAGCACAGGAAATATTGGCCACCGAAGATCATTGAGTCACGTTTCTGAGTCTCGAAGGCCTTATGAATGATCACACCATCCTCGAAGTACATCAACGGAAGACAAAGACAAACACGTGCAGTTCACGGCACTAACAAAGACAGCACAGGAAATATTGGCCACCGAAGATGCAAAATTCAGCTTCCGTCCTCCACGACCGATGAGTCGACAAGATGATAAAAATCCGCATAAGTATTGTGAGTTTCATGATGATATTGGGCACTACACTAATGATTGCTTTCAGCTAAAAAAACGGATTGAAGCCGCTGTGCAAAGTGGAGAGTTAGCATATTTGGTGAAGGATATTCGCCAAAAAACTGAAAAATGAAGAAAAGATAAGCATAAGGAAAAGAAGCAAAAGCATATCCTAATGGTGTACCCCTATAAAAGAATCAGGCGAGACGAAGACGAACATTCAGCTAATACTGCTCAGTTTCCTATTGTCTTCCCCCCGTTGCTTGCAAACATGGCAACGGACAAACCTATGATTGTAAAAGCACCAGTGGAAGGCAAACGAATGTACAGGATATACCTGGATGGTGGAAGCGTTGTTAAGATATTGTATGAGCACTGTTTTCTTTAGATGAAAGATTCTGTTCGTCAACGCTTTATCCCTTCTAGAATCCCGCTAATGGGCTTCTCTAGGGAAAGAGTACAACCAGTGGGGGAAATCGATTTGGAGGTCATGTTTGGGGAAGATGGAAGATAAAAAACAAGAACATTAACGTTCATGGTCGTCCGCTCACCGTCAAGATACAATCTTATCATAGGGAGGCCCGGTTTAAAGGCTTTTGAGGCCGTGGTATCTACTACACATGGCATGATGAAATTCCCTACAGAAACATGAATTGTCACTATTTAGTCAAGTACTACTCACAGAATAATTTGCATGGCAGAAGAAGGAAAAATGAATGGGGAAACAATGCCAGTTGTAATAAATGACTCTTTTCCAGAACAGTTGGTCCAGAGAGGCACAAACTTGACAATTGATAGGCAAAGATCACTGGTCAAGATGCTAAGGAAAAACAAATAAGTTTTCGCTTGGTCCCCGGAAGACATGACTGGAGTTCCAAGATATATCGCGAAACATGCTCTGAACATCCTCCCACATGTAAAGCCGGTCATCCAAAAGAAGAAAAGCTTAGCATACGATAGAGATAATGCGGTAATGGTTGAAGTATCCAAGCTAGTTAAGGCAAGGATACTCAGGGAGGTCCAACACCCTTCCTGGATCGCCAACCCAGTTATGGTTAGAAAAGGTGATCAATCATGGATAACGTGCATGGATTTTAAAGATCTTAATAAGGCGTGTCCTAAGGATTGTAATCCTTTGCCGGAGGTTGATGCAAAGGTAGACTCATTGGTTGGATACACATTCAAATGTTTCTTGGATGCCTACAAAGGCTATCATCAGATCCAAATGACAAGAAAGGACGAAGAAAAAACCGCCTTCTATACAAGTCAGGGGCTGTTTTGCTACAAAAAGATGCCATTCGGCCTGAAAAATGCCAGAGCAACTTATCAAAGTTTGATGGGTAGGGCGTTCAAAAATAAAGTGGGTCGTAACATTGAGGTGTATATTGATGACCTAGTCGTCAAAAGTAATGATGAAAAGACCATGTTGGAAGACATTCAAGAAACTTTCTCCACCCTGAGGCAGATCAATATGAAACTAAATCCAACCAAGTGCTCTTTTGGATTGGAAGAAGGAAAATTTATAGGACACTTGGTGTGTACGAAAGACATCAGGGCGAACCCGAAAAAGATACGAGCCATTAGATAAATGTTGTCCCCACGAACAATAAAGGAGGTCCAAAGGCTGAATGGAAAGATAGCTTCTTTGCATAGATTTTTGTCAAAATCAGCGGAGAAATCATTACCCTTCTTCAGGATCCTAAAGGCGTGCAATGCAAAAAATCGTTTTCAATGGACTGATGAAGCTGAAATGGCCTTCAACGAAATGAAAGAGTATATTGCTAATTTACCAACATTGATTGCCCCAAAGGCGGGGGAAGAACTCACAATGTACATTTTCCGCAGGGAATGAAGTTGTAAGTGCGGTACTGCTTACTGAACAAGGAGGGGCGCAATACTCGGTGTATTTTATCAGCCGAGTACTACGGGAAGCCGAAATCAAGTATTCAGAACTAGAAAAACTCGCGCTTGCAGTCACACACACAGCCCGACGACTGCGCAGGTATTTTCAAGCTCATCTTGTCAAGATCCTTACTAATTTCCCATTAAAGGATGCATTACAAAAACTGGAAAATTCCGAAGGACTGGCAAAGTGGGCAGTCGAATTGGGGGAACATGCAACTACATATGCTCCAAGGGTGTCCATAAAAGAACAAATATTGGCGGATTTTTTTGGTAGAAACATCGACCAAAGTGAACCTCCTCGATGCGGAGATCCAAGATATAGTCTCCGAAGACAAACAACCAGGCGAATGGCTATTGTACATCGATGGGGCCTCAAGCGTGGAAAGAGCAGGGGCTGGATTAATTCTAATAGATCCTTCAAGAATTGAAGTCACTTACGCCTTAAGGCTAAACTTTCCAAGTACTAATAATGAGGCTAAATACGAGGCCTTCCTGGCAGGGTTACGACTGGCTCGTAAAATGGGGGTAACATTGCTCAAGGCCCATGTTGATTCTCTCTTGGTAGCTAATCAGATCAATGGAGATTATGAAGCAAAGGAGCCGTCAATGAAACAATACAAGGCTCTGGCAGTGAGTTTGTTACAGCAATTTGAGAAATACAAGGTGGTCCAGGTGGCAAGGAGTCAAAATAAACGAGCTGACGCCTTGAGTAAGCTAGCTTCATTGACTTTGGCCCATCTAACAAAGAAAATGCTAGTAGAAGTTCTAGACAAGCCATCCACAGACTCATCGGAAGTCCATGATGTTATACAAGAGGAGGGGAGACATGGATGACTCCCGCATCTTTCCCAAGGGATCCTGCCCCATGACAAAGAGGAAGCCGAGCGGATATGATTGAAGGCCAGAATTACACCATTCAGGATGGGGTATTATACAAAAGGGGGTTCTTATCACCTTTACTTCGATATGTCGAACCAGAGCAAAGTAACTACCTCATTCGGGAAATCCATATGGGAATTTGTGGAACACATGCATGACCACGAACTGTGGTATCGGGGATAATGAAGTTAGGATACTATTGGCCTTCCATGCATTGGGATAATGAACATTTATAGTTCTGGACTTTGCATTTAGTCAACTATCATAAAATTTAGAGAAAATTTCCAAAATGTCCCATTAGACTTAAACTTTTCCTAAAATGTGGCATTTGACTTTTCAATCCTTCAAAATGTCCACACTTTTTATAGGCGGTGCCGCCCATGTATATACGGGCGTCGCTCATAAAATAAACCAATCAAAATAAGCCCGAACCTAGTTTATGGGCGCCCCCCGCCCATGAAGTTTCCACCCGTGACAAAAAATTCAATTTTATGGGCGTGGTTCAAGTTTTATGGGCGGCGACGCCTATAGTGGACACATGGCTTATTTTAATTGGTTAATTTTATGGGCGGCGCCCGTATATACATGGGCGGCAGCGCCCGTAAATGATGTGGACATTTTGAAGAAAGTTTTGGTCAAAAGAGGCATTTTAGGGATTGACTCTAAAATTTAACGACCTACACGTTATGCCAACCATATCTGTACGTCACATAGAGGCCAATCATTGGATCATGGGTTAGTTATTTTTTCCTAAAGTTTTAAAGAGTAAGGGGCTGTTTGTTTGGATCTGAATAGGTCTGAATGGGTCTGAATCTGAATGGTTCAGATTTAGACCGTTTGTTTGAGGGAAAAAAAGACATCTGAATGGGTTCCAATGTCTGAACCAAGGTCTAAATGGTTCAGACTAGGAATGGAGTCTGAATGAGAAATAGAGGAAGCTGAGAACGTCTGAATACCCACCACCACCGCCTGAACGGGTTCCAATCGACCACACCAGCGTCGCACCGCACACACGCCGCACCGCACCACCGCATCCGCCGTTCTCCACCGGTCTACACCTTTCTGTTACCGAAGATCGAATGTGCGATATGTTACCGAAGGGGCTGCGACGGGTGTTTAGGTTTTTGGGTTCGAACGAAGGGGCTGCGACGGGCGGCAGAGGAGATGCGGTGGTGATGACGATTGGTCTGCGGAGGAGATAGGGAGGAGATGGCCAGATGGGGAGGAGATGGGGAGAAGGGGAGGAGTGCGGAGGAGAACGACCGAATGGCAGAACGGGATAATTGGATTCTTTGTTAAGAGCGGCTAGGGTTTTTGTTAAAAAAAGTTTTTTTTTTCCTTCATTCAGATGTGTAACCAAACAGTTATCATTCAGACCCTCTTAATTATTCAGACCCTCTTAACCATTCAGTCATTTAAATCATTCAGCACTTAATGATTCAGACCCAACCAAAAGACCCTAAGAGGAATCTAGATTTTATCCATTAGATCTAGCGTTAGAATCTTGCAGTTTGTTTTTATTTTTCATTTGTTAGGGATTAGGGTTTAATTATTCACCCTGCGCGTCACCCTTACCCTGCGCATCATCCTTCACCGTTGCTCGTCTCTCGCCTCCGCCCTCCCACCTCTAACCTCTGCCCTCCGGCCTCTCAGCCAGGCAACCCTGCGCGACTGCGCCCTTGCCGCCCTTGCGGGCTGCGGCGTGCCCTTGCCGCCTGTGACTAGTCGGCCCTGCCCATGCAACCTGCCGAACAGCCGAATATGTATGTGTTTGAGCCTTGATTTTGTTTTTGTTTTAGCTCAATTTTAAGAATTACGATTGTAAGAAATATGGATTCTGGATGATTTTGTGAGTATCGAACCTTGACAAAATTAGTTTTTGACAAGTTCAAAAACAAGTATAACTGGATGATACAAAATTAGTTTTATTGCTCAATTGCTTGTTTTTGTTGCTCAATTGGGTATTGTGTTTGAATTTTGTTTTTGAAATTAAATTATTTGATTAGTTATTATGAATATTGATTTTGTGAGTATTGATTTGAATGATACGCCATATGTTATTTTTGTATATGTGTTTGTCTAGATCTTAAAATATGGATATTTATGCTTTTTGGTTCTTATTTCACCAATGTTTTGTTGGGTAATCACACACACACTAACACACACGAAAGCAGTAAACGACACAAGGATTTAAAGTGGTTCGGTCGATGTGACCTACGTCCACTGTGCTGCAACTAGGATTCGTATTATTAGGTGCTCAAGAGATTACAAGTACAATGAGACATTTAAATAGAGATTACATTTAGGTATTCTAACTTAACCTACAAGCTAAGCCCAACCCGTGTGCGGCCCATTAAGGCTTTAGAAGCCTCCACACTCAACAATCTCCCACTTGGAGGCTTTGACAAACTTCAAACTGCGCTCCGTCTTCATTCTGTACTTCTGTAATCTTCTTTTCCACTAGTTGCAGCGGCCTTCCTCATCAAGTAACCTGAGGGCCAGTTGAAGCTACACAAAGCTTCAACTTATCTAAGGTAACCACCGTAGTCAACATATCAGCAGGATTCTCAGTTCCTCTGATCTTTTCCAGCATCAGGGTACCATCACTAATCAACCCCCTGATAAAATGGTATCGCAGCTGGATGTGTTTCGTTTTGCCATGAAACACCGGATTCTTTCCAAGATGAATCGCACTCTGATTATCACAATACAGAGGACTGTCTGGCTGTTTCTTCCCAAGTTCTTCCAGAAAATTTTTTAACCAAATGAGTTCTTTGCTAGCTTCAGCAGTAGCCATATACTCAGCTTCTGTGGTTGAAAGTGCAACGCTTCGTTGCAATCTGGACATCCAACTAACTGCGGTTCCTCCCACTGAAAAAACATACCCAGTCGTGCTTTTATACGATTCCTTGCATCCCCCAAGGTCTGCATCTGTATAACCCCTCAGAACAGTATCTTTACCCTTGAAACATAAACCCATCTTTGAAGTCCCTTTCAAATACCGAAGCAACCACTTGACTGCCTCCCAATGCTCTTTCCCCGGATTAGACATATATCGACTGACTACCCCCACGGCATGTGCTATATCAGGTCTTGTGCATACCATAGCATACATAAGACTTCCAACAGCTGATGCATAAGGAACCTTAGCCATTTCGGCTATGTCTTCATCTGTTTTCGGACACTGGTCTTTTGAAAGCTTAAACTGACTTCCCAATGGAGTGTTTCTGGCTCTGGCATTCTTCATGCTGAACTTCTCTAACACTTTGCCTATATATTTCTCTTAAGATCCTTACTGTTTCTGAAAATACTCATCCCAAGTATCTGTTTAGCAGCACCAAGATCTTTCATCTCAAATTCCTCGGACATCTGTTTCTTCAGTTTGTTGATCTCTTTCATGTCGGAACCCGCAATCAACATATCATCCACATAAAGAAGTAGGATGATGTAGGACTTACTGAACTTCTTGATGTAACAGCAATGATCCATTTCACATCTCTTGAACCCATTTCGACCCATGAAGTTGTCAAACTTCAAGTACCATTGCCTAGGAGCCTGTTTCAACCCATACAAGCTCTTTTTCAACTTGCAAACCATGTTTTCTTTCCCTGAAATCTGAAAACCCTCTGGCTGCACCATGTAGATATCTTCATCAAGATCACCATGAAGGAAAGCTGTCTTAACATCTAGCTGCTCTAGATGTAGGTTCTCTGATGCAACAATGCTAAGAACAAGTCTGATAGTAGTCATCTTCACAACTCGAGAGAAGATCTCATTGGAATCAACCCCCTCTTTCTGCTGGAAACCCTTAACCACCAATCTGGCCTTGTATCTTTTAGAACCATCACTTTCATCCTTGATCCTGTATACCCACTTGTTCTGCAATGCTTTCTTCCCAGATGGAAGTTTGGTCAAAACCCAAGTTATGTTCTTTTCTAAAGACTTCATTTCTTCTTTCATTGCAATCTCCCATTGAAATGAATCTTTCACACTAACGGCTTCAGTGTAACAATCAGGTTCTCCGTTTTCTGATAACAACAGAAAATTCGCAGACGGAGAATACTTGTCAGGTGGTACTGTAACTCTGGTAGACCTTCTGACCCAATGTTGAGTTTCGGGCTGTGGAACATAAGAACCTGGAATCGATGAACTCTGAACTGAAGAAGTCGAATCTTCTTCTTCCTCTGAGCTTTCACTGCCATTTGACCCACTGTCATTTGACTCACTATTGTTTCCTGTGCTCCCACTGACTGAATCATCATCAGTGTCAACTCCTGTGCTCCCACTATCAAAGACAACTTCTGGAGTAACAGACTCTCCAGACTTGTCCAATGTTTCATCTTCAAACTCAACATAATCTTTCTGAATCACTGAGCTTTCTTTTCTGTCTTTGTATAATTCGGCTTCATTGAAAGTGACATGCTTGCATCTGATTACTTTTCTGCTTTCAAAATCCCAAAGCCTGTAACCCATGCTGTCTGACCCATAACCAATAAAAGTGCACTTCTTGGCTTTTGAGTCCAATTTATCCCTGTCAACATCTTTCAACAAACTGTAAGCACTACAACCAAAGACTCGAAGGTGCTTGAGACTTACCTCCTTTCCTTGCCATTCTTCCTCTGGTATTTTGAAACCCAAAGGAACTGAAGGCCCACGGTTGATCAAATAAGCAGCAGTATTAACTGCATCAGCCCAAAACGTCTTAGGAAGCCCTGCATTTAACCTCATGCTCCTAGCTCTTTCATTTAAAGTCTAGTTCATTCTTTCTGCAACCCCATTCTGCTGCGGTGTTTCTGGAACAGTCTTTATCATCTTGATCCCGTGATCAGCACAATAGTTTGTGAATTCAGTGCTAACATACTCGCCTCCATTGTCAGACTTGAGGCATTTTACCTTCAAATTAGTTTCCAATTCAACAACAGTTTTCCATTTCTTAAAAGTAACAAAAACATCAGATTTGTGTTTAAGAAAGTAAACCCATACCTTGCGTGTCGAATCATCAATGAAGGTGACATAGTAATTTGATCCACCAAGAGAAGAAACTGATGTAGGTCCATAAACATCCGTATGGACAAGCTCTAACTTCTGGGACTTTGGAGTCTTCCCGGCTTTCACAAACGAAACCCTTTTCTGTTTACCGAGTACGCAAGATTCACAAAACCCTGTTTCCACTGTCTTCAAATCTGGAAACATTCCCTTAGCAGCTAACATCTTCATTCCCTTGACACTCATGTGTCCGAGTCGGTGGTGCCACAAATCAGAAGGACTCGGACCTGGTGTGACAGCATTCACACCATCAGCATGTACATCAGCCATGTATAAAGTACCTCTTTTAATACCCTTAGTGATCACCAGATTGCCCTTTTTGATTTTCCATTGACCTCCACCAAAACTGACATCATAACCCAGATCATCTAACTTCCCAACTGAAATTAGCTTCCTTCTGAGGTTAGGAATAACCCTGACATCTTTCAATGTCCAAACAGTACCTAGTGAAGTCCTCAAATCAACATCACCAATACCTGCAATATCCAAAGTCTGATCATCAGCTAAACGAACCTTACCAAGGTTACCTGTTCGCAGATTCTTGATCAAATTAGGAGATGAAACAGCATGAAACGAAGCTCCAGAGTCTAGAATCCAAGATTCAACAGAATTCCCAACACAACATATGTTGGCAGCATCGATCTCTTCACAAATAAGAGCATCATCAGACTCATCATCGGTAACATTATTCATCTGCATCTTTCCTTTTGCAACTAATGGTTTAGGGCACTGACTTTTGAAATGGCCTTTTTCTTTACAATTCCAACACTCAATCTCCTTTCTATTCTTTGATTGACCCCTTTTTCTTGACTTTGACCTGCCCCTGCTATGACCCCTTTCATTTCTTCTACCTCTTCCTTCTGTATTCAACAATGTACTAGAAGATTCACCCGAACTCCTCCTACGAATGTCTTCACTTAAGATGATGTCACGAATACCATCAAAAGTGAGCTTAGTAGTTCCAGATGAACTACTAACTGCAGTAACTGTGCCTGACCAGCTGTCAGGTAATGATGACAATAGAAGAAGTGCCTGAATCTCATCCTCAAAGTTTATGTCAACAGAAGCCAAACGTGAGATAATCGAATTGAACTCATTGATGTGAGCAGTGATCGACATACCTTCCTTCAACTTGGTGTTAACCAACTGTCTGATAAGGAATACTTTGTTGGAGGCAGACGGTTTCTCATACATGTTGGACAATGCTTTCAAAACCCCAAATGTAGTCGTTTCTTTGACAATGTTGTAGGCCACACTCTTTGACAAAGATAACCTGACAACACCCAAGGCTTGCCTATCAAGCAAATTCCATTCAACATCCGTCATTTTTTCTGGTCTGTAACTCAAACCCAGCATAGGAAGATGTAAACTCTTCTGATACAAAAGATCTTCCACTTGCATCCTCCAATACCCGTAGTCGTGTCCATCAAACTTTTCAATCTTTACTTTACCGTCTTCTGCCATTGACACTTACCGAACTATCACTGATTTAACCGAGATGGAGAGCAGTGAACAAACACAGCAATGGCGGCGGCCGGAACTTGACGACTGTTCTATTGAACACTGTCTTGGCGGCCCACTCGGATAAAATCAGTAATAAACGTAAGAAAACACCGGATTTAAACAATTAACCGGTCTACGAATGGCGGCAGCAGCGGAAACGGGACAGAAAACCTTCTGTCGGCGGCAAAGTAGGCTGTTTGACTGTTTCTGGTCAAAAATCGGACCTTTTCTAGTCAAAATCAGACCTGTTTGGTCAAAATCGAACCTTTCTGGTCAAAATCAGACCTGCTTGGTCAAAATCGGACCTTTCTGGTCAAAATCAGGTCAAAATCGGACCTATTTGGTCAAAATCGGAGCTTTCTGGTCAAAATCAGGTCAAAATCGGACCTGTTTGGTCAAAATCGGAGCTTTCTGGTCAAATCTGGTCAAAATCGGACCTTTCTGGACTGAACCAAGAAGAGTAGGGTTCGCCGGAACCCTAATCGGCGGCTGACGGCGGCTGGATACACTCGCCGGAACCCTAATCTGGGATGACGGCGGCTGAGAAACCCTAATCGGCGGCTGAATCCCTCTCTGGAACCCTAATCACGATTCACGTTCAAAACTGGTTCAACAGAACCTTTGAACAACAGCAACAAAACCCTAATCAGACAACTGTTTACTGATGACCGGAATCCGGCGGTGGCGGCGGCGACTCCAGGCACAACAGTGTTAGGTCTGGTGTGTGATCGATCAAGAACCGTAGCTCTGGTACCAGTTGTTGGGTAATCACACACACACTAACACACACGAAAGCAGTAAACGACACAAGGATTTAAAGTGGTTCGGTCGATGTGACCTACGTCCACTGTGCTGCAACTAGGATTCGTATTATTAGGTGCTCAAGAGATTACAAGTACAATGAGACATTTAAATAGAGATTACATTTAGGTATTCTAACTTAACCTACAAGCTAAGCCCAACCCGTGTGCGGCCCATTAAGGCTTTAGAAGCCTCCACACTCAACATGTTTTTGTCTATAACATTGAAAGTTTAATTTTAATGCAATTATATGCATGAAATATAAGCTGAAGTACTTCATTTGCAGTAATTTGATAATAAATCATATGATATTCTTATATATGAGCTTGTTTAGATTTTATAACAAGTCATTTCGATCCTTGTGCTATTTGGTTCTTGTTTCCCCAGTGTAAAAACTGCTATATCGAAAGCTTATTCTCACTGCAATCAGACAAAACTGAAGCAGAAGTATTTCATTTGCAATAATATGACCATAAATCATGTGATATGTATATGCACACAAATATCATGTCATTTTGATCCTTATGCAATTTGGTTCTTTTTTCCCCAATGTCTTGGACACTGAAAGCTCACCCTTAATGCAAGTAGATGCATGAAATTAATCATAAGCCATATGATATTTAATACATGTTGGTTTTTTTTTGGAAGGTTGTGGAAGTGAGTTCAAAAGGAATGGTCTCAACCAGAAAAGTTAATAGATGGAGCCAAAGCAGGATTGATCTTATATATGTATTATCCAATCCTGGATTTTTTATGACTGGTTCTATCTAATTGAAGTGTTTGAAAATAATGAACCTACTGAAAAAGTTTCTTGGATCCGCGAGTGCTTATGGCGTGTCACCATGATCATCATTTTACTTCTACAACTCTAGCAGTTCCTCTGTTGTTCATTTAAAATTTCGAGCGACTAATCGAATGCTCAAATGGAGTCAAGTGAGTCTTTGCTTCGTTCATCTGAAACAACCCAGCAAAGCCTTCAATATTCAAGACCCAATTCTTCAGTAAACCGGCTATGGAGACCCGCAGCACAAAGAAATATGAAAAACCAGTGGTCCAAACTGAATGCCCTCAGACAAGACTGGATGTCTTCCTCTTCAACCGCAAGATCTCACGCCACTTCTCTCGTCAATGCTTATCTTTCTCAGAGGCATTTTCTCCGACACCTTATTTGCATCTCCTATTACTAAACTATCATGGAGTTCAATTTCTGTGTTTGAAATGTTATGGGCTGAGTTCATGGAAGTTCAACCAAATTAATTAAATTTAATAAACACGATGCACAAATTCTTCTTTAAAATTAGAGTTTTATACACACCTACTTCTATAGACATCGACTTTAGATGCCTACATGTTTGGTCAAGAACCCAAGATTTTCTAAATATTTAGTTAGTATGTGATATCTATGTGAATTTTTCCTGATTTCACTTGTGTTAATTGTTCGTTTTAGGGTGTCCATACAAATGTGGTGGTTGTAGTTGAATATGGTGATTCAATGCAACAAGTTTGTTTTCGGTTTATGATCATGTTAAATCTAGCAATGATGGTAATTCAATGTTGAGATCTTAAGAAAAATAATTACTTCTATTGCGAAAAGCCCCCAATTTTAGAATTCAATTTAGGTCCGGAAAATGGTTGAACTGTCCAAGAATGTCCAAAATCAATTCTTCTATCTTTATGTGCATATTCATTATTCATAGAACATACATCTATTTATGATATTGAATATCCTCATTTGACTCTGAGTTGTTTATGTATCTCATATTTGGAGGGTTTTCTGTTTCAGGTTCATGAAAGATATGGAGTTGGGTGTCTTGAGTGATATGCCTGGCATTCAGGAAAAAGCTTGCTGGAAATTAATAAAACAGCAGGTGCTTGATTGGATTTTAGCCTGTTAATTCCAATTGTGTCCTTTATTATATGTGTTTCATCTGAGCTTGTAATCATAGACCAATTATAGGGGCGTATCTAGAATGATTCCATGGAACTCATGTTTCTTGGTCTTTTGGGACTTGATCTAGGGATTCAAGCATGATAATTTTGAATTTATGAATGCTGCTTTAGTTTTGATTTTAAAACATTGTGTCACATGATTTCAAATATAACCTATGAGGATAGTAACATATAATTTGAGTTAACATTTTGTATCCTGCCTAACGTTTGCTTAGTTCTTGTAGGTTGGTCATCGCGATAATCTTTTGTCTTCGTACAAGGAAATGGTATGTGCATTTATAAACAGTGGTTATATAAGAGTACATTTCAGCTATTATACACGGTAAAGACACATCAATAAAAAGAAATCAAGAACTAAGGTAGTGTTTGGTATGCATGAATTAATGAGAGAATGAAATTACTTATTACGCTGGAATGAAAAAAAATGTTTGGTAACCATATACGAATGGAATGAAGATGAACTATTACATAAAGAATGAGATTCCTTCTCTTCTAATGATTTTCATTCCATGGGAGAACGGTTTTTTTTTTTTTCATTCCTTCAGGAAATGACATGATCTTACCCATTCCTTGATCTAACTCATGACCTGATAACCCCAGCCATGACCCCGAACTATCACCCGATTCATGACCTGAACCACACCCCAACCCATGACATGAAGCTGACTACCCAAACCATGACACGTGATATGAACTATCCCTTGAATCATGACCCGACCCATGAGTCAAACCGTGACCCAACTCATGTTCCAACCATGATCTAACCTGTGTTTGAACCATGACTTGACCCTCAACTTGAACCATGAACCAACCCATGTCATGAACAATGAACTGACCTGCTCATGAATTTTGTTCTATTTATTCGTCTTTTCGTGTCTACTATGAGGTAATGATTTATTTCATTCTAACTTGGTAACCAAACATGACAATGAAATAATAATAATTCATTTAATTCCGTCGTCCATTCCATTCCATTCCCTCATTCATTCTATTCTTTCATCCATTCTATTATCTCATACCAAATAGACCCTAAAAACCTAAAACCAACAAATTAGATAAGAATGCATCAAGTATATACATACCTGTCTTTATAGTCTTCAATAGGCAAAATTCAAAGAATATTATATTATTATGGTAATATGGTTTACAGGTGGGTATAGTAGTCAACATGGTCAACACGAGTATGTCCCTAAGATGTTTTCCTAAGGGGGGAATCGATAGCCCACTTATACAGTTCTCTAACAGTTCCAATGACACAAATGACAATGGTGATGGTGGAGGGATGCCTGTTTTTATTTTTCAGTCTATATCCTATTTTGGTAATTCAAGATCTTTTCTGCATACTACTTTACTTGTATTCTAATTTCCACATAGCTTTTGTATTTTCTTGCCACTAATATTTTTTTTATAATGATGCTAGAGAAATTAGCTTGGGAACTGGTTGAGATGTTCAAATTGGAACTAAATTTAAAGGTGCATCTTAGATTCGTTTGAACCGCATCAAGATAAGTTAAATTTACAATTTATTACAATTTGACATATATGATGTGCACAATGCTTTGTGTTTGGAAGTGCAGCGCTTACTTGTGATAGAATTTCTTTCTCTTAGAAGTAAAGAAGATTCGATCATTGAAAGAATGTGTTGGTCAGATGAAATTTATCAAGGGGAGGTTGAGGATTTAAGTAGGTGCAGCTTGGATTGTAGAGATGCTTCTGAATCAGCCCCTACAAAGTTGGATGGTTTCATATCTGATAATATTAATCAACCTGATGTTTTACAGGTATGTTAGTCAAAATCTTAAGTATTTATACAATTTTATGTAAGTTTAGTTGACAAGATGGGTGGGACACTGGGACCAGGTAAGAAGTCAAAACGGGTTCAGGTCAAAGTATGCCAGACTTGGATGTACAACACCTTATGAATTTGGTCTGGAATCTTGTGAATTCTTTAGGGATCATGTAATTTGATGCTTTCTAGGCTAACCGGAAATACCTTAGTACCATTTGATCATATGAATTTTACCTGGACTTTATATTATCTTGCAGATTTATTTAACAGCCTGGCTGGCAGATGTTAATATAGACAAGCAGAGGTATAGGGTAAAGAGGTCCCCTGAACATGGCCTGTTTAAATATTTTTTAGAATTTTTCTTATAATTTTAATCAGGTTGACAGCTGTACCTGCTTAATTGAAGGGGTACAAAGGTCACCCTAAACACAACTTGTTTAATTAAAGGGTTTAAAAAGTCAACCCAAACATGACTTGTTTATTAAAAGAGCTAGAAATTACACCTATACCCTCATTATTTTCGTGTCATTTCTAGAATTGCCACCCTTATCGAATACACCCACAAACATATAAAATTTCATGTACTCAAGGTGGCTTATCATTTCAATAAGTTTAAACAAATTGAATCATTTTTGGTACAATAGTAAGACAGATTAATAAAAGAAAACAATCAAGAAACAAAAAAACTATTACTTTGTTTTGACTTTTGATGATTAATTATGATATATATTGTGAACATGCTCAGAGTGGAAGATATATTTTGTGAAGTGGGAGAAGAAATGCATGTTGACTTTGTTTCTTGAAGGTTTCCTCAATCTTGTAATGTTATTACTTTTAGGTGCAAATTGCTGTTGCAGCAATATGTATGTATGCATGTTGGAGGTATTATTTTTATTTATTATTCTTGAAGCATTTTTTTTTATTTAATTGGATAAAATATTCATTCTAACTGGACCAACCATACCAAAAGCAGGTTCTAAAAGGTTATTTGTAATTTCTACACATGACTTTAATTTACGCTTAAAATAAAAAAAAATATATAAAAAGTTGATATCAGTTTTATCTCGTATGGGCAGATGTGTGTAGGGTGCCTGCGTGCTGTGTGATGGTTGAACAATAGTCTTCTTTGTTTATAACATGATGACGGCCAAATAGCCAATTTACCTATTTTGTATGAAAATGAGTCAGTGATTATTGTATTCAGGTGAAGTGTTATAATGTTTATATAAATACCATGGTGATCAAGAACCCAACACAATTGGTTGGGTCGGACTAGGAGCAGAAGACCTGTCACGTGACCCGGTCTTAGCTCAACTAATGGATGATGGGTGGAGTCTTGCATGGATTATGATATAAGCTTAATTCTATTTCTTTAGTATCCTTAAGTTTTAAACTCTTGTTTATGTTTGTCTTTATGACTGGATTTTATCTGTAAAGGGAGGTGTTTTAAATCCTTAAAGATTGGGATGTGAAGTTTAGTTTTTTTGTTAGTTAAGAATTGGAATTGTAGTGAAGCTTCAAGAGAATACTGGATCTGTCTCAAAGGGTATAAGAGCTTCATACGATGAAGGTCGTGGAGGAGTCTTTGATATACCTGCCAGCCAATTGTGGTGGCAGGTGGAACATCAGCCACCAAACTTGAGATCCACGAGACATCAAGGAGATCAAGCGCCTTTGACGGCGAATACACGAACTTAAACTATGGAGGATTGAAACAAGGAAACCGATTATGAAGCCACTGTCTCAGATAATGGTGCAGATGATGGGGAGTATCCTTTTCCTTGGGCCTCTCCCTGTCATTATGGGAAACCTAGCCGAACGTCCCATTGAAAAGTATGGGTTTGAAGGTGGAAATTCTAAAATTTGAAGGGTAATCACAGCCCGACAAGTTTATCAATTGGTTACATGTTGAGAGTCTTTGACCAAGGGAATCAAGACCATCTCAAGGTAAAATTGATAGCAACCAAATTACACAAGTACGTGTCTCTTTGGTGGGAGCAAGTCTGAAAGAAACCATCACACTTAGGCAAATGGCGGGTGCAATCAAGGTCTAAGATGAAGAAACTAGTCCAAGCTAAGTTTCTTCCCCTTGATTACCACCATGACGCTTTTCTAGAATACCATAACTTAATTGCAACAATACTCATGTGTCACCAACATTATTGTAGAGGTTGATCCGTTGCTCACACGTTGCGCCGCTGAAGAGAAAGATGCATATATTTTAGCCTGGCACTGACATTGACGACAAGAGTTAGCAAAAACATGGTGTCCACTAGTATGGTGGAAAAAATAAGGTGGTGTTTGTTTTTAAAAAGGTAAAATGTCTGTAGTATGCGGACCACATCTGAGACATATGTAGAAGAGGTGGATCAAATATTTGTAGTTTGCAAGAAGACTATTTGGTTTTTGTCTGTTGATAGTTAAAATAAACTGGTGGTGGACGAACTGTGGTGGTGGGTGATGGGGATGGCTGATGATGGTGGTGATGGATGGTGGTGGTTGACAGTTTTGCCAGACGGCGGTGGTGGAGGGTGGGGGTGGGTCTCTGCAAACTTTAGAAGATTTTAGAAGTGGCTGGGCAAGATCTGCACCATGGAAAGTTCTCGCAGACTTTTTTAATGAAACATTTTCGAAAAAACAAACAGTCTGCAGATAACAATGTCCACGTGTGGTTCGTGCGGCGCAGACGGAAGAGCTTGCGCAGATCTTTGGAGAAAAACAAACACCACCCAAGATTAGAGGTGCACAAAAAGCCCGGTTACTCGAATCGAATCGGGTTGCAAACCGGTTTTCAGACCGTTTTTTCATGTCGGTTTTAAGGTTTAGGAGTAACTGACGGTTTGGGCAAGGTTTCAAGTTTTTGTTTTCTCTCTCCAAAAACCAATCAGTAAACGGTTAAAGCAAAACCGGTTTTTTCAATCGGTTAGGAATTGGTTAACCAATTATTATTCAAAAAAAATAGTCGTTTTGTAGCCGGTTAGAGAAGAAAGTAGCCGTTGGAACCCGGGTAACCGGTTAATCGGTCGTGTAAAAATTAGAAGTATAGCCGTTTTTAGTCGTTTGAAACCTTTTTTTGGACCATTTTGCCCCCTAAATGAAAGTAGAGGTGGCCAACGTACCCGGAACCGAATCGGAACCTGTTGTACCCGAATCGGTGGGTACGAGCGGTTATGGGTTTTTAGAGAAATTGAAACTGAAACCAGGAAAACCGGAACCTGTTTTACCCTTAAACCGGTCAAACCCGAATCGGAACCGGCCAAAACCGGAATCGGCAAAAAACTGGAACCGGTTCCGGCTTCATAAAAAACCCGGTTTGGCCACCCCTAAACAAAAGTATAAATAGATGGGGGGTGTTCTGGTTTGATCACACATCTCTTCTTCTCTTACGCTCTTAAACGCTCGAAACGGTAAAATACGTTCCAAAACGCTCAAAAATGATCACCTACTTCTTAATTCAATCTCACTTGGAAGCTCACGAAGTGCTCAAAGAATCAAAATTACGAGGAACAAAGATCTATTCCACCAGTTCGACTTATGTGAAATGTTGAACGGTGTCGATAAAGCACGCTGCAAAGGTTGTATTTTTCTTAAACTAGAATCTAACTCGACTTTAAGAAGCCATTTGACCAAGCATTGTGTTATGGTCAAAAATAATCCAGTAAACGATCAAGCATTAATGTGTACCGAGTGTGGGGTTTGGAATTTCGATCCCGACATGGTTCTTGAAATGATGGGAAACTTAGTAATTCAAGAAAATTTGCCTTTCAATCATTTTGATAACCCATGATTGACGATGATGATTTAAAAGACGCTACGACCACGATATCAACAAGTAAATCGTTCTACTATTAGACTTGATTGTTTGAAACGTTGGCATCAAGCGAAAAAAGAATTAATTTTGGGTTTTCAAAATCTAAAAACCGGGGCTAACTTAACAATGGATGTTTGGTTGGCACCACACGGGTTGGCTGAATCGTACCTTTGCGTTACCGCACATTGGATTGATCCCGATATGTGGCAAATGATGAAACATACGATTGCTTTCGAAATGTTTCCTTATCCTCACACGAGGAAACATTTGTTTTACATGTTAGACGGAATAATACAAACATTTTACCTACAAAATATAACATTTTCTATAACTTTTTGATAATCCTTCAAATAATACTAATTCGGTTCATAAATCAAAAATTAAATATACACCGATATGTAATAGTACTTTTTTCATACTAGATGCGTTGCGCATATCATCAACTTGGTTGTGCACGATGCTCTTGCGGTTCTCGAAATGAAGAAGTTAAAAGATATGTTTAAACAAATGTGAAAGGATGTTTTTTTGACAAGCCGTAGAAGATATATGGATTATCAAAAATTTTGTGAGGATACAAACTCCCTCTTTTTAGGTCCGTGTTGAGAGTACCTAGAAGATGGAATTCGAGTTGGCATATGTTTGACAACGCCTTACGACAAAGGCAAACCTTGGAAGCGTTTCATGACATGAAAATTTAGTTCATCGGCGTCAAGCTAAGTCTTTTTCTAGCCGATGTTGGGTTGCCATTGCCGAATTCATCGGTTTATTTGAAACTTTTAAAAATGCCACAACTATTTTATCAGGTGTTTATTATCCCACGTCTTGTTTGGTTCTTCCACAATTATTTATAATGACTAGAAAAATTAACGAATTTCAATTAGAAGGTGATATATAGATATAGATATATATATATATATATATACGGTATTGTTACTTCCAATGAAACTAAAACTTTTGAAATGCTTTCACGAAATGTCGGCTGTTTTTACTTGTACGACGTCGTTAAACCCATGTTTCAATGATGCCGGCGTTGTAACATTAATTGATGAAATTGTTAATGCTTTGGATTTGCAGGACGTGGCAAAATGTAACCAAAAGGTCTCGAGGTACTAGCACAAGTAGCGAACTTGGAAGGTACCTAGGGACGGATTGGATTTCCGGTATTAACCCGAAAGAATTTGAAAACTTTGATATTTTGGCCTAGTGGAAACAAAAGGAATCTCAGTTCCCAATATCTGCCATGGCCCGTGATTTACTAAACGTTCAAGTTTCTACGGTAGCTTCGGAATCTGTTTTTTCACTTAATGGCAGAGTTTTATCAATACGAAGGACGGAACTTACTCCAGCATAATTGAAAATGTGCATTTGTTTGAAAGACCATTTGGATGTAATGGAATGCGCACAAGACCACAAAAATCTTGAAGGCAAGCTTGAGGTAAAACAAAATATACACGAGGTGGAAGTTGAGGAAAGAATGACTTTACCACTTTTCGATGAAGAACAAGCAATAGGTGATTGGATGCGAAACAATAGCCTAGAACTTCAATTTAAAGTGCATTCCGAAGGCTAGTTACGATTTAGATTTATATTTCCTTGTTCATTTACAATCTTGCTTAATTAAGTGATACATTTTTTTATTTAGTTTTGCTTTTAATTTATCATGTTGAAAGATTGTTATTTTATTTTATTTTTACTTAATTTTTATTCATTTAATTTCATATACATTGAGTTCGTAGTAATAATTTTCAATAAATATTAGTTTTTTTATTTTATTTATAAAGTTTATACTTAATTTTTATTTGTTTATTTTATTCATTTTCTTATTTATTTAACAAAAGAAAAAAAAATGGTTATAGAACCGGTTCCAACTGTTAATCGGTCCGGTTAATAACCGGTTTGGTTCCTTTGGTTACTAAAAATAGGTTACAAAAACCGATTTTTAACCTACCGGTTATTGGGACAAACCGGTAAACCCACAAGGCCGGTTAAATTGTTCGGTTATTTAAAAAACGGTTTCCAGCCGGTTAACTGATTTGTGCACCTCTACCTAAAAATACAACATAAACTGATCCTGAGTCGCACCAACTAACTTGGCTAAAAAAAGAGAATGTAGCCATAGTTACTCAACAGAGTATGATACAATTTTTAATCGCCCACATATGAAGACAAGATTTGTTTTTTTGGTTCGAAGTAACTATTAGGGGTGTGCATGATAAAACATAACTGAAAGTTAACCGATAACCGCCCCGAACCATAACCGATATTAACTGAAACCGACTTTAACCGAACCATTCAGTTATGGTTATGGTTAAGCCAAGTTAACCGATTTTAACCGAACCGAACCGATTATTGCGTATTTGTTTTTTTTTTTAATATTTCTAGGTGTGTATATGTGTGTTTCTTTTTTTTTTTTTAAGAAATCATAATGCAAGTTAAGTATAAAAGGTGAGCTATAGCTTTTTATTGAATCAAAATATTATGAGTTACATGTGAGACTAAATATATTAGAAGATTAGTTAGTGTTCATACGGTATTTTCTCTCCGTCATTCTAAAGTTATACGAGTTTTACTTAGATTTTTATCATCAATATATCTCTAATTTACAAGTCTTTTTTTTAGCTTTTCAACAATTTCATTATTAAACGAAACCAAACCATAAAAGGTGGTTAACCGATTAATGGTTAACCGATCAATTGGTTATGGTTACGGTTATGGTTATGGATATGAATTTAAAATTAACCGAAGTAGCGGTTTTGGTTATGAAAATAGTCAGTCACCAAACTGCACAATGCACAACCTAGTAATTACTATAGATGGCATACTCAAGAAAGATGGCATTAATACAACTCTTGCGCGACTAGATTATAGAGAAACATCCACAGAAGGTTTTTTTTTTTTTTTGTCAGATGATATTTCCATAGCTTTGTCACTCAATTGAGAGATCCAGCAATGTATTGAGCCCTTGAATAAGGGTCTCATTAGAAACAGTCTTATCCCTTGTGTCGTCTTTGGATCATGCGTTCCCAAACACTATCACATGTGCATGGAGAGTCGACCCGTTAACAAAATCATAAGCCCCGGAAGACATGTTGGATCAACTGCATGGCATTATACTCTTTTCAAAAATCGATCTGCATAGTGGATTTTACGAAATACAATTACGTCTTGAGGATGAATGGAAAATTGTGTTCAGAACACATGATGGGCTCTACTAGCGGTTGGTCATGTCGTTCGGAGTTTCTAATGCCCCGAATACATTCATGAGCTCATGATCGAACCACATCTTTCGATCATTAATCAGCTACTTTTTGTCTATCTTGATGATATACTAGTCTTTAGAACGAATCAACAACAGTAACATGCTCACGTACCTTTGCCAAGTGTTGACCATGTTACAAGAACAAAAGTTGTACGCCAAAAGGTTGAAGGCATCTGTTCTAATCTTACCAAATGAAATATTACTTATAGTACGATAACAAAAAAATATGCTATTCTTCAGTGGCTTGAGTATTGGCTTCATTACCTATTGCTCATGAAGTTTATACTCTAATCCGATCATCAAGCTCTCAGGTATATAAATGACCAATCACAAGCTTAGTTTCCATCATGCCAAATGAGTTGAAACATTTTAGAAATTCTCCTTTTGCAATGTTTTTGGAACCGGACCAGATGTCAAACCGGACGACGTCTTCCTGGTCACCCTTCGGACCGGGTTCGAGAACCATAAAACATAATAAATATATAAAATATTCCAAAATACAGGGTTTAATTGGATAATGAACTACGCAGATTAGAAGAATAAAGAAGCATCTCATATCGCTGTCCCTTATCATTCTTCAATTGTGATGTCCCTTGCTGTCACACATCGTTGCTCATACAAAAAAACCAAGCCCACTACCTTATATAAACTTACAAGCTCCCTTGCAAACTTAAATCCGGTTTGGTTCTGATTCCGGTTACCGGGCTTGTTGCAAAACCGGCCGGTTCGTGAGGAATTGGTTTTCTAGTCCAATTTAAACTGCTTTGCATACTGGTTTCTAGTTGGACCAGCCAGTCCAGTCCGGTCTTCAAAACACTGCTCTTTTGTTATTCTCCACTTTGCGAACACAAGGGTCAATGCTCTCAACAACCAGTACAATCGCTTACGTTTATGTGATTGCAACTTGGTGGGTTTGATTTGTTATGACATTTGTACCCATGATGATCTTGACTTTAAACCGCATCGGACACAACGGCTGCTTCATGAGTTCACCAAACATGATGACTTCCTTTTTACAGGAACTGCCTATGTGTTCTTCGTTGCTCACTTTGCAATGTGATCATCTTGGAAAGTCACCACAAGGGGCTCATACTTCATTTTGGACGAAAGATACTTCAAACGTGTCACATATGTTGTTGGCTCATTTTTACTAGATGAAATTATGTGTTTACATGGGATTCCTGAGATCATTATATCGGATGGAGACGCTAAGTTTTGAGTCACTTTTAGCACACGTTATGGAGACGAATCGGCTCTAAATGAAGTTTAGTGGTTTGCTCCATCAACAAACTGATGGTCATATAGAAGTCATCAACTGTGGTTTGGGAAAAAATGGGAGTTGGTTTTACCGTACACTTAGTTTGCTTGTAATCGATCGAACCATGACACAGTCCATAAAAGTCCTTGTTTCTGTGGGGTGTTTTGGCAAATCATAATCTTGTGTCGATGGCTTTTTAGGGACTTGAAAGGATCAATGACAATGCTTACGAGATTGATCTCCCGGGTCACTATAACTACCTTTAATGTGGTCATCTAAGCTCCGTTTGTCCCAGAAGTTGATGGTGACTGTGACTCGACGACAACTCCCTTTCAAGAGGGGAGGATGATACCGATGATGATCAAGAACCTGACCCAACGGCTTAGACCAGACCACGAGAAGATGACCCGTCACACGAACTCAACTAATGCATGACGGGAGGAGTCTTTCATGAATTATGATTCATTCTTAATTCTATTTCTTTTTAAAAAAAAAATTCGAGATTCAAGTTTCAAACTCTTGTTTATGTTATCCTTATGGCTAAAGAAAGGTGTTAATGGAAAATGAAGTTTACTTTTTCAGTTAATTAAGAAAAATGGGCTTGAGTCTTTTTCAACACAAACAAAATTAAATAACTAATTTCTTTAACGAAAATGGTAAATACTTCCATGTTTTAAATCAATGGAACGATCGATAGATTAATTCCAAAATTTCAACTCTAAATAACTCAGCAGTAAGAATCAACACCCTAGACAAAACGATGCTTAATTTATGCAAATTAGTTTATTTCTTTCTTAAATTAGGTGTTTGTTTTTCCTTTTTAAATAAGTAGTAGAATAAGTTGATATGAATAACAAATACAACAAAAATAATGTTAACTATTTTGGGTTTTTCATCTTGGTCTACCAATTTCTTTATCAATTGGTAACATAGCACCAACCAAGGTGATTTAATGACCTAGAAAAAGGAGGCGTGTGAAAACAGATCTAGAAGTCACCAAAAGTGAACGAAAAGAGTAATAAGAAGTGAAAAGGACAGAGACACTTCCCAACTAGAAAGCAAAGTTCACACTGATGGTATACTTAGTGTAAGCGAGCTCTAAGATCACATCTTTGGAATAAAATCCAGTTGGAAAAGGAAATCCAATTAGAGATAAGAAGTTGCGGTAACAGTGAAAGAAACATGATTGTCATCATCTTACCTCTCCCCAACCTTAACCCAAACGAACCATACGTCCAGGGCAATAGTATCGATGATTTTGCTGGAAAGATTGGTACCATTGTATCCAAGTTTCAAATACTTGGAGCAAACATAGAATAAAAGGTTAAAGTGAGGAATGTTCTTAATTCGGCACCAAAGAGAATTCTGCCGATTGTTACCACAATTGAGCAATATTCAAACCTTAACACGATGACGTTTGAAGAGCTGATCGGACTCTCAAGACATATGAATAACGAGTCAAACCTCTGAACCAGTTAAAGATTCAACAAGCGAACTTTATTAACAAAGTTGGAATGGAAGACTTGAAAAAAACAGGAGTGAAACCGAGGAGTTCATGTTCAAGCGAATCGAGTGGGCACTCACGAGATCGAGGTAGAAGCAATCGAGTTCAGGGGTGGGGGATGGGGTGACAACCTTTGAAAAGTAACCACATGGGTGATCAAACCTATCAAAGAAACAAGATAAGAAACCAATGAGGTGCTTTAACTGCAACAAAATTGGACTTTTTTCTATAGAATGTCATAGCACTAAGGAGAACAGAAGTGGACAACGGTGCAAGTAACCATATGACCAAAAATCAGGAACATTTATGTGAACTTAATGAGAAAACGGTGGGACAGATACGGTTTGAAGATGAATTGGCCATGGAAATATAAGGAAAATGTTCCATCTTTTTTTTAAACGCAAAAAATGGAGAAGAAGGACTTGTCACAAATGTTAGTTATGTACCATGCTTATGTAATAACATAATACGTTTAGGTCAATTTGATGAAGGCGGAAAAAAAATTGTAATAAACAATGGTATCTTGTGGATGTATGAAATATTGGAAATCACTTTGATGAAAGTGAAGATGTAACAGCCAAACTCTCCACACGTTTACAAGTGTCAAATTAAGGTCACACTTAAGTTTTAACACAAAACTGTATCAAAATTTTGTTTGGAAGCATGTAATTCTAAATTTTACATCAAACACACTTGATTACATATTAAACGCATCCAAGTATTGAAAAAACATAGTGTGGTTAAGTCTACATTCATTAAACTTAACATAACGATTGATTTCTTCACCAAAAACGTGCTTGATAATGAAATCCGAAACATACCTATTCTTGACCAGCAAACATCACATATAATACAATTAGTTCATGTAACATCAGTGCCGGAAACGTTACCGGAACAGTGATCTGTACAGTAACTTGCACAGTAACTCAGGTGCAAACTGTGTGAATTATTTAGGTGCTATTAACATTGTGATGCTTGACACTAAACTATTATGCAACTGTTTCTGAAACCTGATTAAATCTTACGGTTTAACAGTCAGAAAAAAATCAGACAACACTGAACCGACATGCAGATTCTTGATTTGATACTATTATGTATAAACGTATGCGAGGTTAAACAGAACAAAACCATAACGGTTGTTGTTACATAATGTTAAATCGACGAATTATTCGTATAGGTGACGATCTGTACGAATAACTCTGAAAGTTTAACGTTCTGAAATGATGACTGAAAAGTAGAAAACAAAAATCAGAAAGTGAAATCAAAGTCGTGTTCGTTCGAGTGACGATTCGAACGAATACGCACGATGGTGACACGTTCTGACGAAATGAAAACAAACGACGAAACAAACGAAAATAATTTAATAAAGTTGAATATTAAACATTTATTAGGAATCACAACCTCTTAAAGACTTTAAAATAAATTCACTTTAATTAAAATACATAGAATACGCGCAATGGTGACGTTAGTTAACGAAACGTTTAAAATAATCAATCACGATTAATAATTCAAGAAAAGTGGAATTAAAAGATTTTCCAAATATTTGGAAATAAATTCTTTTTATTTAGTTTACAACACACTCGCGTAACGTGCCGGAAACACGACGAAAACGAGAACCGAGCAACCGAAACGAACCCGAACACCTACGGAGTATATAAACTCTAAATGAAACCATTTTCTCATTTAATACATTTCCTCTCTCTCTCTAAAACCCTTCCACTGTTTCTCTCTCTCTCTCTAGAAGAATCACCCTTCAAACCACCATAACTTGCTTGTTTCTTGACGAAATCGAGTGTTCTTGGAGTCCACACGAAGCTCTCAACATCCTCTACATAGAAGTACAACAGATCGGAGCATCTAGCTGCTGAAAATCAAGGTATAGAAGCTTGAATGATTGAAAAAGTAGGGTTTTTATCACCTAGTCGACCCATCAACTTTAAACCGGTTACAGCCCAACCTTTTGAGTCTTACACCTTCGAGAACTTATTAGAGCACAACACTAACTTGAATACAGTCCTGCAACATCAGAGGTCTCGGTGAAGAAGGGGGAGCAGCTGCTGTTCGTGAGGAAGCAGAGTCGGCCGAACCTGCAACCATCACCGACCCCTGCTGCACTCCACCAATCCCGAACCTCCTGCGGCGAACCTTCCTCTCCATGCGAAGCTAGGACTAGCCGAACCTCTATGTTGCCGAACCTGTGTAGCGTCCACGAACCTGCTTGCCACGAACCACCATCATTGCCAAACCTAAGTCGAGCTACGAACTTTCATGCCCTCCACCGAACCCTAGCCGAACCTTCGTTATCAGCCGAACCTATTATTCAAGAACCTTCATGCGAGGACTCACGAACCCTTGCGCACCCTCTGACCGAACCTTAACCAGGACGAACCATAATGTTCGTTGAAACCATATCAGGGCCGAACCTACAGCTATACTAACCGGAGGGTCGCTGGGGGAAGAGCTGAAAACCATTTCTTGCTCGGCCATCTTTGTTTGATCACTTCTGTTTAATTGAACATTTACACTTGGTCAGCCCATTTGTTGGCCCACGAATCAATTAGTCCATGGTGGTTAAACTATCTCAATTCAAACACAATCGGCCCAAGAAGCAAATTCGGCCCATCAGGATAGATTAAGCCCACGACACACCCTAGTCAGCCCACAAGAATTCCCTCGGCCCAATAGATTATTCGGCCATGGTGATTTAACCCTTGCAACCCTTCCGGCCCAATAGTTGGCCCACACGCATACTATCGGCCCATTATCATCACACGACCCATTCTGACTATTTCGGCCCAAGACTAGTCCCATATTCGGCCACACGGTTAATGATAAAATCTAACACATTAAATCAGTTTAATTATGATAACATGCATGGGATTTCCAAACTAAGTTACTACAAAGGTGGCAAGGTTTCGGACTTAGATTCATAAATCCTAAAACAATGTAGTTTGAATACATTAACAAGTGATATCAAGTGTTAAGTCAAATGAATCAGGAAACATGTAAAATCCATAACAAATACATGGGGCCGAATGAATACCGAGACTCACAAGTGTTAGCCAACTCTAGGGCTAACACGTACATGCACACTATTCACTACGGCTTATACTCATAAGTTACAACAACATGAAATCAATACAGGATCGCGAACATAACAACAAATACTACAACGAGCGCGTGCATTCTTGTTTATACTTAGTCAACCACTTCAAACACAAGGTGAGTTCATTTGTCCCTTTTCAAACATATTTGTTTTACTTCGGGACTGAGAAGCATGTTTACACTTTTTAGAATAACTGTTTAATGTTCTTAAACGCTCTTAAACTTATTCATAATGCTAACACATTCATACTACAGTGCTAATGCTTTATTCTAATACTTTATACTTCTAATCTAAATGCTACATGGGAATGCTACATGATAAGTCTATATGCTAATACTGTATTCTAATGCTATACGCTCATGCTACATGCTAATACTATACGCTCATGCTACATGCTAATACTATATACTAATGCTACATGCTAAGTCTAAATGCTAATGCTTTGAACACTTATTCTAATTGCTAAGGCTTTGAACACTTACGCTAAATGTTAATACTTGATACACTCTTTCTAAAGGCTATTACTATATACATTTACTCTAAATACTAATACTTTATACTCTTATTTTTAAAAGTTAATATCTTATACTCTTAATCTTAATGCTAATGCTGCTTACACTTATACCTATTTACTTAAAACTGTCGAAGCTTTTAAATGCATAAGAAAGATAATACTAAAACTAGGAATGCTTTTGAAAACCATACTTATGGAAGCTTGAAAACTTAAACTCAGAAAGACTCACATGCTCAAAAGGCTATAAAGACTTATATGCTTGAAATGCTATAAACACTTGTACACTTGATATGCTTGGAATGCTTAAAACACTTGAACGCTTAATATGCTTGGAATATTTGAAACACTTGAATGCTTGATATACTTGGAATACTAAGACAACAGGCTGATTGACCGCCACGTGTTTATCTATGTGTCAACCCCTACTAGTCATCAGTAAGATTATGTGAATGCTATAAACTTGTATGCTCAAGCTATCGGACATCGTAAGACAGACTGATTGACCGCTGCATCTTGACATTGGTCAAGCCCTACTAGTCATCAGTGTTCTTCGTTGTCAGAATCATGTAAGCCAGACCGATTGGCCGCCGCGTCTTGACATTGGTCAAGCCCTACTAGTCATTCAGTGTTCTTCTTTATTCACCCATGGTTGTGACAAGTGACTAGGATGATTTTGGTCTCTTCTAGTTGACTTTGTGTTATCTTGAAGACTCCTTTATCAAAACACCAATGTCGTGAGTCCTACTTAGTTCCGTTATGGATGGATGCTGAATTCCTTAGGGTGTTCAGCTGTCCATAATGGTAACTCTCAAAACTTGATACTAAAATGCTACTCTGTGCGTGTTGAAACTCATAATTCAGGATACTTAAAACTATGATGGGGTTGGATGGTAGGTAAGACGCTTAATTATCATTAACAACAATGTCATATGTGATTTAGTATGTGGTGGGATGTTGGTTGGGCGAGCGATAAGTTCGATCCTACATATGCCCTATATATAAGCATACTGAATTGGATATTACAGGTGATGTTAATGAGATTAAGGTTGTTATCGAAAGGGGTTTGTGAATGCTATTGGGTAGATATCTTGAACTTCTAAACAAGATGCTTGAAACTATGATGGAATTGAATGGTAGGTAAAATGCTTAATTATCATTAACAACAATGTCATATGTGGATTAGTATGTGGTGGGATGGCGTCTGGGCGGGTTGTAGGCTCGACCCTTTCGTATGCCCTATATATAAGCATATCGATCTGGATATTACATGTGATGTTAATGAGGTTAAGGTTGTTACCGAAAGAGGTTTGCTAAAGCTATTTTTAAAACTATTAAACTATATGAACTCACCAACCATTGTGTTGACTTTGTTTTCTTACATGCTTTCTCAGGTGACGTACAGGATTAAGCTAAGGCTCAGGATTGCATACTAGGATGCCCAGTTAGAGGACCTAGTGGATTTTGGAAAAGCACATGTTTTGATGAACGTTGTGAATCTATTTTGATATCTTGTACAGATACAAGATAGTAAACATTTGATTCTTCTTATAGGTTTACTTAGTTAAATTATCAAACATTGACATTTTTAATTTAACTTTGTAATCATAGTTTATTGTTATTGTGCTTTAGTTATTCTCAATGTTAATGCTATGTAAACAATCTAATCATCACGATTATCACTCACGATATCGCGCCCCGGGAACCTTCTGTCCGGCGGGAAAGTCGATCCGTCCCGCCGTCTCGGGGTGTGACAGTTCATATGAACTAAGTAAGATGACCCACATATATATTATAGTTTATTTCCGAAGGTTTCTAAACCATAGAACTCGATTTAATCGTAAAAAACGATTGTTACCTAACACCAACTGACGTAACTACAGCCTGGGCATTGGCTACAGTTGCTGGGATAGAATTTTCTGGTGTAGGCTACGACCCTCGGCGCTGGCAACTTCATTCTTTTGCGTTTTGGACTTACTTAATCACTTTCGAGTGTTCCAAACCACGTGGAACTAAACCAAAACTTCCAAATACATATAATAGGGAGTAACAACTCCTCAAACTCAAAGTTCAACATATCTAAACTTATTTGTGCACAAAATCAATAATTTGTGCATTAAATCCCATAAAGGGTAAAAATCAAACTTTTCGACTTTTAACTCTTGTTTTGCTAATTGATTACCCACTTATGAATCAAGATTTGGCTATGGATTATTACACTTGTAGTATATCACCATAAATCATTGTTTGCTCATTACACACGCCATTTTATTAAATTTTCGATGTTTACATCTTAATGGGTCATTTCTACCCATTTGATTATTTGATATAAACCAATAAAATCACCGGCACCTTTGGCTTATTAGCACACAATAATCAACTTATTCAAACTATCGGCTCATGTGATTATTCACACTCTAGTGATTTAACAACTTAATTATCGACTCATCTGATTGTTCACACCTAGTGGTTTAATTGATCAATTCATTGAATCATCCGACTATCCACATTCTTGTGGTATAAAAACCTAACCACAATCAGCTATTATCATGCAATCTATGTTGCATTTATCATTTACGCATAACAATTCATATTGGAACTTAACACACACATGCTAATGGTTCTTTCCATTCACATAACTTTATTCACCAATTTATGCACAACTCATACCAATCAAACACCCAAGTAGACTATTTCTGCTACATATATAGTCAAATGACTGACCTTGTTCAAATAGCTAATATGCACCTATAACTTCTTTCCCAGCTCTATGATTTGCTCCTTGATTTCCAGTACTACCTCCTACATGTTATTCACACACATACAACTAAATTTAATACACATAGTACCATACAATTACCCAATTTAATTTGACTCATTTGAGTCTTATGTGCTACTATGTGTTAGACATCAAGCCACCATTTGTAATCAACCTATGATATCATTAACATAGGCTGTCATTTCTCAAGAATTTAATCAAATACTTGGTGTGCATCCATTAATTCAAATAATATTATTAATGTTTAAACATTAACCAATCCAACTTATTATCTTCAAAATCACCAATTTCATACTTTTTTATAAAAGATTAGCTAAATCAATGCATAATCCATTAAAACCATGTTACCCAATCATATGGATTTCCTCATTACTTCTCAAGTTACACAAATCCATCACAAATCAATTTTAACCAAAATTCATGAAAAATTGTAGTTTGATTGTTTCAAATGCATAATAAGCATAATTGAATGGTTTTTAATTCATAATAACAACTAATTTCAAAAATTAAACTCAACCCTAACTTTATTCTTCACATGAACTCCTAAACAAGATCAAGAAAGAGTCTACTTTCACTTACTAGTTGTTAGGGGTCACCAAGAGATAGGATTAGGACCTTCAATCTCGAACTTTCACCATGATATCTACAAGAATCAAAGGTATGAAGCTAGGGTTTTGAAGCCTCTCCTCTCTTCTTCTCCGGCTCACGTATGAATGAACATACATCTAAATGAACTTGGTTTTGACCAAGTCAAGCCTCATTCCCCTTTTTAGATTTACAAGTGTTCTCAATTGGCAATTCTAGTCCTTGAAACTTTTAAATCAGTTAAGTCACTCAACTATCCTAATCAAGTTAGTGATTAGTTAACTCTAATTCTCCAAATGTTTTATATTATTTTCACAACATAAATTAATAAACATAATAACACTGTTTATTAAAACACACGTGACTGTTAAAACATGCCATTACAGAAGAGAGGTCCAAATAAACTCTACAAAATAAAATTAGAAATAGTACTACCAACATGTTTCTTGTTAAAGATAAATGACATGGCTTAGCTATGGCACATATGCCTTGGTCATACCAACTTTGATATGTTGAGAAAGCTGACAAAGGAAGGAATGGTGGATTAGTTACTTATCATTGATCACAAATCACAAATATGTGAAGCATGGCAGTAAAACATTGGCTAGTCCTTTTCCCATTTGAATTAACACATCAGGTAGGAAAACCTTTGGAGTTAATACATGTTGACCTTTGTGGGCCAATTACACTATGTACGTGTACATCATCTAGAAACATGTATTTCCTACTTCTTGTTGATGATTTTAGTAGACTTATGTGGGTGTATATTATCAAATACAAATATCAAGCTTACAAGGCATTTTCCAAGTTCGAAAGTGTTGCAAAATTTGAATTTGGATGTAAACTGAAGGCTTTGAGAACAGATTATGATGAAAGCAACAGAACGGTGTAGTCGAAAAGAAAAAGCGAATTGTTTTGGGTGCTACAAGATCAATGATGAAAGCTATAAATTTGCCACAATGGTCGCGGGGTGAAACAACTAGACATGTAGTTTATGTTTTGAATAGAACCCCAACGAAAGCAGCGAAAGGAAAAATATCGTTTAAAGCTCTAAAAGGAAGAAACCATGGTTAAACCATGCACGTGAAAGTGTTTGGATGTAAACCTTTTGTCAATGTACCCTTTATCAAAACTACAAGGTTTGATGATATAAGCACATCATGGTACATCTTAGAAGTGAACCAGGTAGTAAAGCTTATTACTTTGCTTTTATAATCCATTAACAAAATGAATTTGTGTTTGAAGAGATCCTCATTTTGATTAAACAAAGTCATGGAACTAAGATAAAGAAAAAGTGGTTGAATTTGATGTTGATGCTGAAGATGAATTGGTTGATAGCCCACTAGAAACATAGACCAGTCCAAGGTCATCCACACAAACTCAAGGGCTGAATCCAACAACGCAGAATAAAAACTAAACAGAAAGTCCAAGGAGTCCATCATGTACAATAAACAACCTAGTTTTTAATAGTGAAAGCAGTATATCAAGCCCAAGTGACTCATTCAGTTCAATGGGTTCAAATCAAACTTCTAGCTTTGCAAGTAACAACTGAATATATGATGTTACCTACACAAGGTTTCTGTCATGTTTCAAATGTTTATGACATTATAATTCTATAAAAAATTGAATTTGAACGAGTTTTAATGGCATTAAATGATGAACCTATAACATACGCTGAAGCAAAAGAAAGCAATGAATGGAAACTTTCCATGAAAGAAGAAATAGACACAATAAAAAATAACAAGACTTGGAGGTTCATTGAATTACCAGAATGCCACAAACCAGTAGGTTTCAAATGGATATTTAAAGCCAAGAATGATGCATATGGAAACATTACTTGCTACAAAGTTAGACTTATCGCAAAAGATTGTGATTAGAAATAAGGAATAGATTACGAAGATGCGTTTGCACCCGTTGCTTGTATGGAAACTATGAGGTTGATATTGGCTATGTTAGCTCACTTGGGGTGGCACTTTTTCACCTAGATGTGAAAACAACATTTCTCCATGGAGAGTTGAAGGCAAAGAAGTATACGTTGACTATCCCGAAGAGTTCAAGAAACCAAGGAAATGAACACATGGTTTACAAGGTCTCAAAAGCATTGTATGGGTTACGCCAAACTTTTCGAGCTTGGAATACTCGATTAGATACGCCTCTAAAATATACTGGTTTCAAAATAAGTCAAAGAAAACATGCACTTTACAAATATGTACACAACTGTAACATCGATGCCGGAAACGTTGCCGGAACAGTGATCTCAACAGTAACTTGCACACAAGGGCGGATCTACATATATAGGTGTGGGTTCACCGGAACCCACCACGTTTCGACGATTTAGTAGGATTTTTTTGTTTTCGAAAGGCCGAAAGGTAAGTTGAACCCATTGATATTTTAGGGGTGAATCCTTGATGTAATTTTCTCCAACAGTTAGCCAACTTGAATGGATTAAGTGATCTTTGTTAGAAAATTTTATATAATCAATGCATGAATTTCTATAGAATCGTGTTAAAACCACTTTCCGAAATTAATATTTCTTCCCAAATTTCGTTTAGGTTTTGGGGCGTTGTCCCAAACCCCACAAAGGGCGTTGCCCCCTTGACCCTTGTCCGAACCGCCACCAAGGGCTTTGCCCCTTGAACCCCGCTAGGGGCGCTGCCCCTAGGACCCTTTCCAGCAAGGGGGCGCGACCCCTTTGACTCCCGCTTGGTCCGAAGCTCAGACTTCTTAAACGGGCATACACTTCACACCTCTGAACTCTTTAATGATGATATTTTTTTAATTATTGACTTAATATATCGCACTGTTATTACGTGATAAACATTACAAAAATCGAACCGTCAAACTGACCCAGAATTTTTTGTGTCCGGTTCTATCTAATTGAAGTTTTTGTAACTAGTGAACCCATTGAAAATTTTTCCTAGATCCGCCACTGCTTGCACAGTAACTCAGGTACAAACTACGTGAACTATGTATATGCTATTGACATTTGATGCTTGAGACTAAACTATTATGAAATTGTTTCTGAAATCTGATTTAAACCTCATGGTTTAACAGCCAGAAACACATCGGATAACACTGAACTGACTCACAGATGCTTGATTTAATGTTATTTTGTATAAACGTATGTGAGGTTAAACAGAACAAAACCATAACGGATGTCGTTACAGAATGCTAACTCGACGAATTATTCGTATAGGTGACGATCTGTACGAATAAATCTGAAAGTTTAACGTTCTAAAATGATGCCTGAAAATTTGAAACAAGAATCAGAAAGTGAAACCAAAGTCGTGTTCGTTCGGGTGACGATTTGAACGAATATGCGCGATGGTGACACGTTCTGACGTAACGAAAACGAAAAACGGAACGAACGATAGTAATTCAAGAAAATTTAATATCTAAAATTTATTAGGAATCACAATCTTTTTAAAAAACCTTAAAGATAAATTCGTTATATTTAAAATACATAGAATACGCGTGATGGTGACTCGAGTTGACGAAACCCTTAAAATAATCAATTTCGATAAAATAATTCGAGAAAAACAAATTTAAAAGATTTACTAGGAATAACCACTTTAAAAACTTAAAAACAAAGTCTTTTATTTAAAATACATAAAACACGCGCGTAACGTTTCTAGAACCGCAACGAAAACGCTAACCGAGCAACAAAAATAAACCCCAACATGGGCGGAGTATATAAGACCTAAATGAGGTCATTTCCTCATTTAATACAATCCCTCTCTCTCTAAAACTCTCCCACCGTTTTCTCTCTCTCTCTAAAGAATTCCAACTTCAAACTACAAGATGTTGCTTATTTGTGGATAAAATCACGTGTTCTTGGTGTCTAAACAAAGCTCTCAACCTTCTCTACAAGAAAGTACAGCAGATCTGAGAATTTATCCAGCCAAAAACGAGGTATGGAAGCTTGAACATCACGAAATTTAGGGTTTTCGTAACCCCCTTTGTATCACTTCACTCTAGCCGGTCAACCACCTTCCTACCTTGAACCACACGACCACGAGGCATCATCTTCGTATAATAGACCCTGTAAACGACCCTAGGACAAGCAAGACTCGATGGAGATGATGAAGCATGTTGTAGGTTCGCATGGGAGCTGGGCCGGCTGAACCTTCGAATGGCCGAACCTCCTGTCAAGCGAACCTAGTAGCTGTAAGCACTGCAACCACCGAACCCGCTTGTAGCCGAACCATCTGGTGGCCGAACCCTCTGGTGGCCGAACCCTCTGGTCGCCGAACCTCTCTACCCGGCTGAACCTATGCATAGTGAACCCTCAGCCGAACCTCTCCTTCATGCGAACCTTGGGCACACGATCCATGAAGACGAACCCTTGATGGAACCTATGCACTTGGCCGAACCATGCACCTATCCCCGAACCTACACCGGGACGAACCATAAGGTTCGCTGAGCACAACAGGACCGAACCTCCAGCTATAATCACCCGAGGTTCGCTGGAATGAGGGCTGAACTCACCCAACTCAATGTCTTCGGCCCAAGTTCACTGATTCGGCCCAAGGGACAGATTGGCCCAGCAACAAACCTCCGGCCCATACCACACTTTCGGCCCATGCGGTTCAACCGGCCCAATACACTTAATCGGCCCAAGGATTCGTGAATTGGTCCAACAACATTATCTATTCGGCCCACATAACTTATACGACCCAATTTACTCTTCGGCTCAATTAGGATTCGGCCCACATGATTAAAGGATCACATAACACACTAGAACTATGAACAAGGACTACATGCATGGATGTTTTGTATAAATTCTATTTACTACAAAGGTGGTGAAGGAATTTAGAAACAATGTTGAAACTCTAACTTTCACAACTATGATGCAACAAACTACTAAGAGGCTAATGATGACAACAAGTAAACTTAACATACAATATGAAACCATGTCATAGTAACATAAGTGAAAGTTAGTAAATCAGGGCCGAATGATGACCGAGACTCACAAGTGTTAGCCAACTTTAGGGCTAACACATACACATATACACATATACACATCAACTATAACTTATACTTATAAGTTCAAACCACGTGAAATCAATACAGGAGCTTGAAAAACAACCACAAGTACAACAACGAGCGCGTGCATTTATTGTTTATACTTAGTCAACCACTTCAACAACAAGGTGAGTTCATTTGTCCCTTTTCAAACATATTTGTTTTTACTTCGGGACTGAGAAGCATGTTATACATTTTAAACAAGTAGTGAAAGTTTTATAAATGCTTTTACACTTATTTATGATGCTAATACTAACGCTTAAGCTTGTTATTCTTGTTCTGAATGCTAAAATCTAAGACTTCAACTTAAGTGCTAATGCTATAAAATATATGCTACAACTAGATGCTAATGCTAATGCTACAAGCTACATGCTCAAACTATGTGTTAATGCTACAAACTATATGCTCAATGCTAATGCTACAAACTCTATGCTCAAACTATATACTAAAGCTAATGCTACAAACTCTATGCTCAAATTATATGCTAAGGTTAGAACTACAAACTATATGCTAAACTATATGCTAAAGTGAAGGTGAAGAAACTAGATGCTCAAACTATATGCTAATACTCGATGCTAAATGCTACAAGCTATGACTATATGCTAAATGCTAAGCTTGTATCTATGCATGAGATACGTGAATGCCAAACTATGCTATTGCAAGCTAGTATCTATGCATGAGATACGTGAATGCTAAACTATGTGAACGAAAAGCTTATATATATGTATGAGATACGTGAATGCCAAACTATGCTAGAGCAAGGCTTGTATCTACATATATGAGATATGTGAATGCTAAACTATGTGTATGCAAAGCTTGTGTCTATATATGAGATACGTGAATGCCAAACTACGCTAGAGCAAGGCTTGTATCTACATATATGAGATACGTGAATGCTAAACTATTCTGATGCTAAGCTAGAATCAATTCATGATATACGTAATGGCTAAACTATGCTAGAGCAAAGCTTGTATCTAATCATGGGCTACATAAATGCTAAACTATGCTAGAGCAAAGCTTGTACCCATGCATGAGATTCATGAATGCTAAACTACGATTATGTGAAACTATTATCCTTGTACATTATACTTAAAGGCTAAACTATGTGAATGCTATAAACTTGTAAACTTTTAAACAATATGTGAAAGCTATGACGAAGACGGGAATTGGGTTGTAGGTAAAACGCTTAATTATCATTAACAACAATGTCATATGTGATTTAGTATGTGGTGGGATGTGGTTGGGCGGCTGTAAGTTCGACCCTACATATGCCCTATATATAAGCATACGAATTGGATATTATAGGTGATGGTAATGAGATTAAGGTTGTTACCGAAAGAGGTTTGCTAAAGCTATTTTTCAACTACTAAACTATATGAACTCACCAACCATTGTGTTGACTTTGTTTTCTTACATGCTTTCTCAGGTGACGTACAAGATTAAGCTAAGGCTCAAGAATGCATGCTAGGGTGCCCAGTTAGAGGACCTAGTAGATTTTGAGAAGCACATATTTTGTTCACGGTTGTGAATCACTTTTGATATCTTGTACAGCTACAAGATAGTAAACATTTGATTCTTTTGATAGGTTTACTTAGTTAAATTATCAAACGTTAACAGTTGTGATTTAACTTTGTAATCCTAGATTAATGCTATATAGTGCTTTAGTTATTCTCAATGTTGATGGTATGTAAACAATCTGATCATCACGATTATCACGCACGATATCGCGCCCCGGGAACCTTCCGCCTGGCGGGGAAGTCGATCCGTCCCGCCGGCTCGGGGCGTGACAACAACAATAACACAAAAATTGTTTGATTGCACAAGGATGACCGCTGCTTGTTCAAACCAAAAGGAAACTGATAATTTCAAGAAAAGAATGGCATAATACTCCGAAATGTGCAATTTTGATATGCTTGCCTACTATTTGGGTACGGAAGTACATCATATCATTAAAGCAAGATGGAACCGCAAAAAAGATCTTGAAAAATACAAAGATGTAGGGCTGCAATCCCACGAGATACCCCAAGAAGCATGGTCTTAAGTTTGTAAACACAATTGATTACCGAAGAATCATAGGAATCGTCACTACCTAAGCATACACGTCCAAACCTGAGCTATGCAGTGGAATTGGTCGGCAAAATCATGGAGACTCCAAGAAAAAACACATATGCAATTCGGGAAACATATTTTGCGTTATGTGAAGGGAAACATCAATTCAGCATCTACTACTCAAAGAAAGGGGATGCAAATTTGATTGGATACAACGACAATCCACATGATCTAGGCCAAAGCGAACATGGTTCATTTCTTATATGGGGTCGATAAAGTTACTTGGTGCAACTAAAACAAAGCATGGTGGCTTTGTCCTCTTGTGCAGCTGATTCATGGCAGCAATAGTTGCAGCTTGCTAGGCCATATGGCTAAAAGTCGAAGATTAAACATGTCAAACACTTGATGGAATAAAACTATTAGTTGATAATAGGTCAGCCATTGAATTAATGAAAAGTCTTTCAGGACAAAACAAGCACATAATCACGAAGTATCACTATCAATTATTCGTGAGTGTGTTGAAAAGAACTTTGTGAAAATTGAGTTTGTAAATGACAAAATAACTAGTTGCAGATATTTTAACTAAATATCTCCCTAGATTCAAGTTAATTAAAATGAAAGGGAAAATAGGAGTTGAAAAATGGATGTAAAAGGATTGGAATTAAGGTGAAGTTGATAGATTAATTTCAAAATTTTAGCTTTTAATAACTCCAGTAGCAAGAATCATGCAAACAAAATCTCAACAACAAAGAGGCTTGATTTGCAAATCAATTTATTTCTTTCATAATTTTGGAGTTTGTGTTTTTCTTTGTAAATAAGTAGTATAATAAGTTGATGTGTGCTTATTATGAATTTTTCTATCATGCTGTTGTGAGCAATGGTTCATTGTTAACCTTAATTAATCATAGATATCTTATTAGTTTTGGGCCACACATGAAAACATAATCTATTGCTGCATGTTCTACCTATTTTATCCATATAAAATGCATGTTTTCTAATGAAAGGTTATATAAGTAATTTTACAAGTTCAATTTATTTCTTTTATCCTATCTCCTTGACAACATATATTGACCAACTTGCAAAACACCTTGTCACCATTTTTACATTGAAAATATCATTCACACACACACACATTTTTTGTAATAATTATATGAATGTAATTTACTCTTACATTGATGTAACAAATATTATATATATACATACATATATATATTTACTCATGTTCGTAATTACATGAGTGTAAATTACTATTACATAAACATAATGAAATAAATTACCTACAATGCAAGACTAACATTTATATAAAACTTTTAAAGAATAGTTATATTTATGGAACACATTAATTACACGAATGGTCCATGTGGTATGCCGATTTTGCACTGTTGGTCCCTAACTTTCAAAAAATTACATTGGTGGTACAAACAGTTTGCAAAACGTAACACTAGTGGTCCCGGAGCATTTGGCTGTTAATTGTGTTGTTAAATAGATATAAAATGACTAAACTACCCTTGTGTATCAATTTCTTTTGATGCCACACAAGAAAAACAACCACCACTACCTCTCTGGCGACAATGCCCCCTCCACCATCACCACATACCACCATCTTCCATCACATGTGAAGACGACCCACATCAGAACCACCATCATCAATCAAAGATCTACATGTGGCTTTTCATCTTTTTCAGACACACCCACAAGCTCAAATCTTTAATCCATTTCTTTGCCTTTTCACTTGTTTTCACTTGCATCTGTAGATCTTTCCTATTCAAATTCAAAATTGGGCTTCTCTTAAATTAAGTTCCATTTCATGGCTCTCGAAACATGATCGACCAAACTCAAGAAAACCATATCCCAAAGCTTTGAATCAGTTCGTGTCCCATCAACCAAAACTTCTTCAATCAAGAGATCGAAAATCGGAATTTTGTCTTTTGAAATTGCCGGAGTCTTGTTGAAGATCACCCATAGTTGGGGATTTCTTTTGGTGACACCAAAATTCTCAAAAAATAACTTTTAACAAGATTGCGGAATTACAAAAGAGTCCCAGGTTTTTCAAATTTAAATTTTTACAATCAACCTAAAAAAATATCCAACGCATTAACATGACTAACTAAACATGTTCATAATTTACAAAACATGTCAGATACATTAAATTAAAGTGTAGTTTTAAACTTTACAACCCATTTACTTAAACTTACAAAAACTTGGTTCGATCCCCATTAACCGTTTGATAGCTCTGAATCGTAGCCGAGCCTACTTTTGACCTAAAACAACCACAAACAATCAAGTATTAGTCCAAAAGGACAAAGTAAGTTAACCTCATCGACCCCCGGAATCAAATTTATCACAAAAATCGGAATCCGGAAAAATTATACTCCCCAGCATATGGTACTCGAGACTTGGCATACGATTCGCCAGACCTAGGGCGTACAACAGAAGCTTTCTAGTGTACCATACTGTGGTCAGTGTACAGTACACCCCGTTTAGCAAGTTTTCACCTTTTCGTGTTTTTTTAAACACCCAAAACTATATCTAAACATTCCGGGATTTCAAGATACATTTAAAATTCAATATATCACATTTCTAACCCTATCTATGATCATAATTTCATCATTATCAAAGTATTTAATCATAATCGATTTCCAATTGCTCATTAACGGGTCAAATTACCCATTCAATTTTCACCAAGCCATTTCTTCCACACGAATGTGGATCCGCCCAATGCCACTCAATAGTGGTTTTACATCAACTTCCACACGTATGTGGATCATCCCCTTCCATATGAGTATGGACTTGCATATCCTTCCACAGAATGTTTAATCATCCCCATGAATGCCATCAATTTGTGGTCTTATATCCAATTCCACACGAATGTAGATCATCACCCAAATTATGTGTCAAGCATTCTTGAACAGGACACTGAAACTAATATATACTATGCATGCACCACATAACAAACAACCAATTATTCTCATAATCATTTCACTACATATAAACACTTACTTTGACTTTTATTAGTCAAATCCCCTATATTGGTAGTTCTACTTTCATTTATATAGTTACCTTTTGACTTTCTACTAGTCAAACAACTTACATAACTACTACATAGATAGACATATACATATACTCTCCATAACAAACATTGACCATTATTTTCACATAATAGCATTTCTTTCTAGCAATGCAAACAATATATGAATTTTCTCCATTCCTTAAACTACATACAACAAATATGCAACAATCATAACTTTCTGATTCATAACTACATTCCACATAGTCAATCTTCAATACTAAAAGAAAAATATCAAGTAGTCAAGCACTTAACACACACAATCAATCACTAATATGACTTATGCTTGCATATTTAGCGAGTAGGTTACTCACCTTAGCTCGTAGGATTACTAAGGTCCACTTGTTCTTCACCGGGTCTTTGACTTCCACTTCCAAATCTAGATTACACAATCACATCCAATTTTCTTAAAACTAGCATACTAGTTAAGATTGACATTTATTCACCCAAATTGACCCAGTTGCTATTAAGTTCTCATATGTTAATGATTATATCATCATTTTAAATCAAATTCAGGATTCAATTCACCAAATTGACCACAAGTCAAACCGTTTGCATTTCATCAAACACATGATGTGCAAAATTTATACTACACGTCATATACCATTTTCAAACCATTTTTCAATCCCCCAAATTCCATTTCAATCTAACAAAAATCTGAATTTTATATACTTATAAAAATTCTAGAATTTAAATCAATGTTTCTATATTTTATACCATTCAAATACCCAAAAATTTCATGTTCTTGCTCACCAAGTTCTTAAGAACTTCCTTACAAATTATCAATTTCTTATCATCATCATCATAAACATGAAAATTCAAGGTTTCTATGCATTCTCCAAATGATTCCTAAGATCATACATGCATAAAAACACATAAACAACTAGCAAATTGGGTTTATAAATCAAACCCATCAACACCCATGAAACCCAGAAATCTCTACCAAAATCAATGACGTAACTTACCAATATGAGTGAAATAGCAAGGGGGTTTATTTTACACTTGCATGGACGATTGGAGCAAGATTTGGTGACCAATTTTGACCAAAAGCCCAAACTCTTTCTTCTCCTTGTTCCTATCATCACCCTCCTCGAATTTCTAGCCAAAATTTTGACCAGCATTGACCAAGAACTTTCCTTTTAAACCACACATTTAATTCATCTTTCAGATATTGGCAATCTTTGTCCCTCAACTTTAAAATTAATATTTAACTAACATTATCTAGTAGTTAGATATTTAACCTACTAGTCATCTCATAACAACATTATCTAACTTAAAATTATATCACATATTGATTGTTTTTTAATATTAAGTTAAATTTGGGTAGTTACACCATCTGATGAAAGTATTGATCATCTTTACAATCACACAGTATTGGTGTCCCGGTTGAGCCAATGATGTGAGGATAATAGATTAAAGAAATAATTATAGGGATGGGCCGGAATCCCCACTAGAGAAGGAGGGGGTGGGCAGAATCCTCGTAGGGAGAAAGTGGGGGTGGGCCGGAATCCTTGTCGAAGGAGGGGTAGGCCGGAATCCATGTCGGGGAAGAAAGGTGTGGGATATAATGAGAAAGACTAAGGGCAAGTGTGGGGTCTTTAAAGCAAAGGGGTATTTTTTGTCATTTTTATAATTTAACAGAAAAAGGTTAACGGTCATCCACTCCAGGGACCACGAGTGTTATGTTTTGCAAACTATTTGAACCACCAATGTAGTTTTTGAAAGTTAGGGACCACAATAATACAAAACTGACATACCATAAAGACCATCTGTGTAATTAACTCTAAGAAAATGATGATAAAAGGAAGAGGGGTGAACCTAAAAAAACCCACTTGGCAGCCATCTTTTTCACCAAGGTATATTATTACTCTTGCTTCATCATCACCAAGAACAACTACCATGAAGACGAGTTTGGAGGAAATTTCATAGTTGGAGAATACACTTTTAACACAATTGTGAGTCATCTAATCAACTTTATGGAAAACATATTGTCAGTGTAATTCATCTACCATCCTACTCAAATTTCAAAATGTATTTGAGGCAAAACAAAAATCTTGGATCATTTTAAACAAAAAGGACAAATGTTACAATATTGTAAGTTGATATAAATTGATGCAAGTCTTTGCCACATTGATGTAAGTAGATGTAAATGAACTTGTTACGATGATTGTAAACTCGTTTCTAGATCTGGATATGTTCATCGACTCATTTTGACATCAAGAACATTTTCTTAGCACTTGGTTCATGCTAATAACAAGCTTTGACTAGTTTGACCAGGTTAACTTTCCGAGCCTAAAAACCTGCCATTAACAGTTTTCTAGATTCGGATACTCAATCTCCCTATCAACCAAAAGAAATGGAAACATGCAAATAATAATAATAAATTCAAGTAAAGTCCTAGCTAGAACTCTGACATTGAAATTTAAGCTGAAAAATGCAACCAATAAAAAAAAAAAACAAGATCAACAACTATAGTATTACACCATATAGTAAATTAATTCAATTTGTTGACCGAAAGCAAAATCGCAAACCTATGGAGCAAATTTCCACAAATTTGATTGATTCGCCTTCGATAGGGTTAGTAGAAAAGAGAATCTAGAGGCATTTCAAAGATGGCATCGACTAAAAGAAAGAGAACAGAGAGATGTTGTTTCCGATCGCCAATAAAAGATTAGGGAAGGAGAAGTGATTTGAAGAAAAGTTGTAAAAGATAGAGATGTGCAACAAATTTAAAGAATGATAAGTTATTCTTCAAATGTGATAGGATTTATATCATATTATAAACATGATGTACTATAGCAATAAATGAGGGCAATGGCAAAATGTCAATTATACCCTTTAATGTGATAAAATAGAAAAGTAATGTGTCACATTCTCATTGGCTAATTGGGTTAAACGGTTAACACAATAAACACGGGTTATTTTATGATATCTCCTATGTGTGTGTGTGAAAATGATTGGTTCATATTAATTCTAAGAAAATGACCCGTTGGGATTTCTTGAAAGTAGTTGTTGACATTTGCAAACTAAACATAATTTCATCTAAAAAAAGAAGTTTACCCAATTTTTAAAACTTTTATAACTTTTATACACATTATTAATTTTTATAAAAAAATGCATCATTAAAGTCATCTAATTTTTATCTTTAATTTAAGTATGGTATTGTAAAATTTGTTTAAAGTGTTCATAATTACCACTATTATAAATGAGGTTTAAAATTAAGTACATATCATTACATTGTTGTATTTAAAGCACATTACGTAATAAAAGTTTTTCCTCTAATTTTATAAACTTTCATAACTTTTATATACATTATTATTTTTGTATACAAATTACTTCGTTAAACTCATCGTATATTATATTTAATTTAAGTGTAGTCTCGTCAAAAAGAAAGTTGAACAAGGTTATTAAGGAACTTGTGAAAGAAAAAGAACAAAAAAAATATCAAATGCAATTATTGCAAATTTAAGGCTAAAAAGGAAAATATCTGGTGAAGAAAGAGGAGGATATGAGCAATAATATGTCAAATATTAAGAAATGTTTAAAACATTGTCCAAAGATAGAATGTAAAACACTTTTATTTTGATTGTTTGAATAATTTGTATTTATTTGACTATTTGGATGTTTGATGCATTACTATAGTTATGGTTGGGGTCAAAACCGTTAGTTGTTTAAACCATAAAGCTATATTGGTAGAAGATTATATTTTGGTTGAAATAGTTAAAACACTTAAACCAAATGAGCTAAAACCGTAATTTACTCTTTTAAAATTTATATAATCTATGTTTGGAGATATAAATGGAAGTCACAGGTGGTAAATGTAAAGTGGTAATGTAGGCAGTAAATGCAATATATGCATTATATGCAAATAATGGTAAATGGCAACAATGGAAGCCAATGATAAAAAATATAAGTGAGTTTCGATTATGAGTGTTCATCGACTCGGATCACAAGTTATTTGGTTTTATTCGAATAGGGTTAATCCGATTTTATTTTTGCCTCTGTTTGAACCTGATCAACCTGAACCGAATTGATTCGAAAACATCCAACTTGAATCTGTCAGAATAATGATTCGGTTCGGATTTGGAAATCCAACAATTTGAACAATCCGGAGAAAGTATAATACAAATTTCTTAATTTTTTGTTTCTGTTTTGGCAATTTATTTTTCACCTACATTTTGATTCCAAAAATTAAAATTTTGCTAGTCTAGGTCATGTTACAACACTTTAAGTTCAAAATTCAAAAACGATCACAAATTCATCATAATAATTATGAAACGATGATGTTGTGACAAATTTATTGGATCAAGATTTGTAAACGATGTTATTGTGATGGTAATGTAAGTGATAAATGCAATAGATGCATCACACACAAATGGTAGTAAAATGGTGGCCATTTTAATCAAAACCCGAATACCGAACTCGATTAAAATCAACCCGAACCCGAATAAGTGTAACCCGATCTACCGAAACCGATCTAGTAATAAACCCGAACTGAAAGTTTTTAAATGGTTTGGTAAATGGTTAATTTTCTCAAAGATTTGGTAACCCGAATAACCCGATTATGTTTATTATCGACTTATTAATATATTATATGCATGCATATATGCATTCATTATTTCGAATATCACTCATAATGACGTTTGTCAAGTTAAAACTTTATATGTTATGTGTATGTACGTATACATTCATTCTTCCATATGCATATATTTGCATTTTCCGTAAGCTATCCCTGTTTTCATCTTTTAACTTATATATAATGCTATGTGTAAGTATATATGCATTCATTATGCATATGTCATATGTGTATACATGAGACAAATATTTATTTTATATTATGTTTATATGTATATTGTATAATATTTCAAGTGTTTTAGTGTTAATTTTAGGTTGACCGTTAAGTGAATTTAGTAAACCCGAATACCGATTAATACCAACTCGAAGAACCTGATTACCAAAACCCGAAAACCGAATACAAATAACTTAAATTGTTTGGTAATTGGGTATATTTTCAATGTCAAAAAACCCAAACAACCCGACCCGAGGAACCCGAAACCCGATTAACAAACCCGAACGACACCTCTAGGCCATGGTAGCAAAATGATGAAAAATATAGGTAAGTTTTGGTAGCAAAATGATCACAACATTAAGTATATGCAACAACAAAATGGTGGAAAATTGTGTAGAAAATAATAAAAATAAAGGTTGGTTAGTGGGAAAATGGTTGTTGCAAAGTTTTTTAAGAGTTACAAAATGATCATAAAACGGTGGAAAAAATAATGAAATATGATCCGAGAATGGTCGCAACTAGAGACGGGAAAAAAAGTTGGTTTTGGTATCGGAACTGATTACTCAAACTGGAATCGGTTCTACCCAAACCGATGAGTATAGGGAGTTCTAGTTTATTAGAGAAAACAAAACCGGAAACGGAATTAATGCAACCAGTTCCACCTTTATCTTACCAAAACTTGAATTGAAACCAGCCAAAAACAATCAAAACCGGTAAAAACTCGAACCAAACTGGACCGGTTCTTGACTTTGATGACGAGAACTAGAACCAATTGTAACCGAAAACAGTTTCAGAAAAAAAAAAACCTCATTTTCTGAACCTCTAGTCGTAATAAACCCATTGTAATATGGTTGTAACGACCAATTTTAGGAAATTAGTAAAATGTAATTTAAATTGATGGATAATTTATTTTCATTTTTTATGGGTGTTTTAATAATGTTTAATTATATACATTATATTACGGTGTGCATTAACTAACTTAACTAAGTTCGGTTTAAATCAATTACATTTAACTAGTAAGTGAGTGGCTAAAATTACTAATAGCTAAAACTTAATTCGAAGAGGGATAAGACTTGTAAATAAATCAAAATCAGTCAAAGATGATTTCTTTTGGTTCAGACAACGTTCAAGAGATGGAGATACAAGAGAGAGGGTTTCTAACATGGAGAGAAAACCATCAATTTCTTGGTTTGATGTTTAATGCAAAGGAAGAGAGGAATTCCTTTTTGTCGTATCTACATTTAGGTTTGTAATTTTGTTAATTTTGGAGGTAAATTTGTAGATTTCTCATGGGGGTGTTGGTAGGATGGGTGAAACCTGAAATATGAAAGTTTGGAGAGTGTTATATGTTGCTATTCATAGCGTATCATCTAATAACAACACTTTTTATGAATGCTTGCATGTTTATACAATTTGATAAATTGGATTGAGGGAAGGTTATGTAATTCGTGTGGAATCTGAACTAATAAGTTAAAATGGGTTTGAAAATGATGAATTGTAAGATGATATGATGAATAATATCTTGAATGTTTAATATGATAAATTTAGATTGTTTGAAATTCATTAGGATTAATGGACGTTTATAAAGAGGTTTATCATATGTTGAAGAAATTATACATATTAGGTGTTTGTTGAAATGTTAACAACTTAACTTTTTACCTTACAACAAATTTAAAGGGATTGGTGCGGTGAGTTAAGTGTTATAACCGCAATAAGTGAAGTTTGGGTGAAAACATGTCATTTTGATGAAAATTAAGTAGAAGTGATGAAAACACATCAAGTGAGTCTAATCTAGCTAGTTGTTATCAAGTACATAATGGAAACAAACAACCAAGCAAGGAGATTATGATAAAGGATAACACTTCGAGACAAGGTAAGTCACGCATCCACTTTAATTACCATTTATTTGGTTGTATGCATATGTGGGGAGAGGTTCAAATGTTAACCCTCCCTTATATCGTTAACTCGTGTTAACCCGGCATTTTTTGCCCGAATCTTTGTTTTTTTTCATGGTTTTTTATACATAAATAGGGGGGTTTTTTGTGTTTTTGCTAATTCATCACCGTTTAGAAATTATTTACAAGTATAGTGTAAGTAACTTACACTACTTACACTTGTAAATAATTTCTAAACGGTGATGAATAGCAAAAAAAACAAAAAAAGAAACCCCCTATTTATGTATAACAAAAACCATGAAAAAAAACAAAGATTCGGGCAAAAAATGTCGGGGTTAACAGGGTTAACGATATAAGGGAGGGTTAACAATGGAACCATCCCCTGCATATGTGTATGTATGTTATAGAGATGTATGTGGAGCACACATGAAATGTTGATTTTGGTGAATTGGTATTTTTTTTTGTTTGGTGTTTAAAAATAATATGCAATAGAGTGTATATTTGCTTAAATGTTATTATTATGTAGCAATTTCACAAGTGGGGAGAAAGTTGTAACATCCTAGGCAAATCTCACATCGATTGTGAACATGAGATATTCTATTTCATAATTAACGATCACCTTCTTATATCACTAGCGGGTTTTGGGCTTAGCTAGCTATGGAGCACATGAAAACTCCACAAAAAAGCGTGCTCGCGTTGTAGCACTTCAGGATGGGTGACCTCCCTGGGAAGTTTTCACCCGAGCAACCAAAAGTAAATCCATGAGCTCTGAGTGGGCAAAGCGGACAATATTAGTGGCAGATGGGGCGAGATGTTACAAAATGGTTTCAAAGACACTCCTGTTCCATATGGGATGATGGGGGGTAAACCTCATCGAGGATGATAAGTCTCTAAGGGGAGTGTATGTAACATCCTAGGCAAATCCCACATCGGTCGTGAACAGTCTCGATTTCTGGTTCATAAGTAATGATCCGCCTCTTATGTCACCAACGCGTTTTGGGCTTAGCTGGCTGTGAAAAACATGAAAACTCCACAGTTAAGCGTGCTTGGGTTGGAGCAATCCAGGATGGGTGACCTCCTTGGAAAGTTTTAACCTGAGCAAACAATAAAAAATCCGTGATTATAATTGCAATTCTTGTTGTTGAGAGGAGTTAATTCACAAGTGGTGTGAATTTAGTTGGAATGATTCACAAGTGGTATGAACTTCTATTTTAAAATGAGTAGAATTGGATGGAACAATTCACAAGTGTGTGTGAATATTGGGTTAAGTTGAATCACAAGCGATGTGAACTACCAAATATTTGGAAATGTAATTTTATGTAAATCACAAGCGATAGAATTTCCTAACATGAGAATCCTTAGTGAAAAAGGAAGTCTCAAGGGTTCAGGTAAGAATGATCAATTAACAAGTTTAATTAAAAGTCTTTCAATTTAATTTTGGTTAACGATTTTTAACTGTCATGTAATTTATGTAACTTTATCATTTGAATTTATTGTACCTTTGGAATCCTTGGTGAAAATAAAGTCTTATAGGTTCAGGTGAGAACAACCTGTTTGTAAATTATGTATTGATTTATTGTAATTTTAAACGAATTGATATTACAAGATTGTTGATGTATGAGATATCCATTATATGTGTTTAAGAATTTTTGTGTGATAATGGAAAGGAAAGGTCATAAATAATTAGAGATTGTACGACACTTGAAATAGTAAAAATTTCCAAGTCTGGAGTATTTTGATACTAGTGTGGAGTATATTACGCTAGTCGAAGAGTATATTACGTCATAACCTTCTGTATACACCGAAATACCAAGGGGCATAATATACGACGGTTGGAGTAAATTACGTTTGCCAGGGTTTTTCCATCCCAAATTTTGTTTTCTTGTCAGATTTTGAGCTGAAATATTTATAGGATGAGTTAATTAGTTCTTAGAACTAAGACTTACTTAGTTCTAACGAAATAACGGTGAACATAATTGATGTTCTTCTAGTGAAGATCGGGTAGGGTATTGGCAGATTGTAAATCTCGTAAGGGCTCAGAAACAAACATGCTTTGTTTGAAACCAATGTTTTGTAAATAGTTTTAATGTAAATGGATTAGAAGTATTAAGACTCAACATAAACTTTGGGAAATATTGATGTATATCACTTTTAAAAACACAATTATTATATGCTAGTTAGATTGAAAAATCTAAGACAGAACTCTCATATTGTTTTAAAAACATATGTCTAATGCGAGTTAATTACAAGGGTTACATTGGTCAACAAATTCATCGCAATATTTTGACGGGTCGCAATAAGACCTTCCAGTGTGCCGTGTGTGTGGGCGTGAATGAGGCGTGGAACACCGCCCCCTCCGGGGCGTGGTCGGGCGTGGGGGGATGGGGTGAGGTGGGGCAACGGCTAAAATGACCGTTGGAGCTTGAATTATACCGTTGCCAAGATTAAAAAAAAAACAAAAAAAAATCTATGTAAACCACAGTCAAAACAAAAATCCCACTCTCCTTATTTCAAATTACTTCTACTTTTTTGAAAAAAAAAAATACTTTCCATGGATCCCAACCAAACACCAAACCAATACTACAACCCAAACACCCCACCCCACCTAACCGAAACACAAACACCCCACCTCCGAATTGGTTCTTTACCCTTCTTCAATGAATCCTTTTTTTTGATTCAAATTGTTATCGACCGCATTTGAATTGAGTCCACAATAAGGGTTTTACACCTTCGCTAAATATGGTTCGAGTCAACAAACGGCACGGGTTTGCTCAACTATCTCAGGATGAAGTTGTACCCGAGACTCAACCCTCTACCGATGCGGTCCAAGCATGCAAACCAACACAAGGCGTAAAAACAAAAAAAACAAGTTGGGGATACCGAACCCATTGTGGTAGCTCCAACCCGTCTCGAAAAATGGACACCGAAGGAGGAGTTTGCACTTTCAAAAGCTTGGGTCGATGTGTCGAAAGACCCAATTGTTGGTAATTACTTTCTTTTTATTATTTTAAATATTGTTAATTTTATTGTTTTTAAAATTGTTAATATTTTTTTTATATATTGTTTAAAGTCGTAACCAAAAAGGACCGAACTTCTGAAGTAAAATCTGAAAGTAATTTTTTCCAAGCCATGGGTCGTGAGGATATCGTACAAACGATATGATCTCTAGCAAATGGCGGGGCATTAACCGAAAGGTTAAAAGGTTCAACGGGATTTGTAACATCACCGTATTTCCGATCGTCCGTACATCCGTACGATTGTACTGTTACGATCTGAGATTTATTATTATTAATGATGATGAATTATTGATGATTATCACTGTTATTGGTATACATATTGACAACATATTGTTATACGCGTAAAACCATGGGAGGTTTAGTTGTAACCCAACTAAACAGAACCAGAGAGTTTAC
>SZYD01000503.1:0-26887 GCA_009363875.1 Mikania micrantha | reverse complement strand
TAAGAACAACCACAATGGATTTCTAAGTTGCATATGTTTAGGACAATTGTTTATTACAAACAATCTATCTACCACAAAGAAAGACAACTACAGACCCAAAATTATAGTTACAAAATAAGACTCCAAACAAGACAATTAAACATTTAGGATTTAGTGTGTTCTAATCCATCCTAGCATGTTTCTTCCATCTTGTTCTATCTTAGAATGGTCTCCTCTCCTTAGTTGTCCTGAGATTGTCTTAAACCTGATTTCCTGAAACACGTGAAAAGTAACTGTCAACTACAGACGTAGTTGGTGAGAACAATAGGTTTAAACATTTGTAAACATGAGTTATATGATATAAGACATAGGTAAGTTAAAGCATCATAAGATTCACACGGATGAGCTGTAACCCAAACTAACATCAAAGTAAGAAATGAGTGTAAACAGTCCAAATCACTGTTCGCACGAAAGCCAATAATATCAAGTCCCAAACCACGTTTGGAGTTAGATAATACGTCAGCAGTTTTGATAACCATATGACACCAGACCTGCAGTTGGCTTTTAAAATAAATTTAAAAGCAACTCCATCCTAATAGAAAGAAAACAATGACACCAGACCTACAGTTAGCTTTAAAACAAATTAAAAGCTAACTCCATCCTGGATAAGAAACAATGAGTCCGCTTTCCCTTGTTGTGATCACCCAGTACTAACGACAATGAAACTTGATGGGTTTATAAGTTGTTTACAACAATGGACACCATGTTTATGAATCTTACTTTAACCGGATGTGTTAATGTCTTATTGAAAACCTGGATTTAACTCCACGAGTTGAATCCTTTGTTTATGTAACATGAAAATGAATCCCTTGATTTGATTACCATGATGTGAACATATGATTTGAATACCATGAAATGAACCATTTGATTTGAATGACCATGAAATTTGAACCATTTGATTTGAATACCACGACACACAAAATGAACCACTTGATTTGAATACCACAAAATGAACCACTTGCTTTTGAATACCATGATATAGTGACCTTGTGTAACAACAAGGTTTTTTAACAAAAGAAAGAGTTTATGAAATCATTTTTAAAAATGTTTATCCTTTTAAAAGAACATTTGAGTAAAACTGTTATAAAACATTTCAAGAAAACATTATAAACTCCTTTTTAGTAATAAGGGTTTAATAGTGAATAATTCCTTTAAAACAGTTGACAATTTCCTTAAACAGTTGAAGAATCACTTGGATTCATAAGATAAACCTGTAATGTTTATGAATACACATAAACTGTGCAATGAAACAAGATTGAAATAGCGGTTTTGATCACGTGTTCCACCCCAAAACAGTTATAAAACAGTAAAAGAGGGGCTAAAGTTCTCACCTGTCTGCAGTAGACTCTGAACAAAACAGTTAGCAAGTAGCAAACAGGACTTCTAACTTGTTCCTATATCATTGTAATCATACATAAGATATAAGATTTATAATTGTATAGACTTTGATTTGTTGATTGACTTGTGTTCACTTGAACTTGTTTAACTTGATTACTTGATTGATCATGGGTTCAAGAAACTTGTGTAATGATCTTTTGTACAACAACATGCTTGCTTCACATTTGTTTAAGTGTTTGATAAACCATTTGTTAACATGAGTTGTGAAAAGCTGTTCAAATGTTTAAGTCTTTGTGTTGTGAATTAATTCCATGAACGGTTAAGTTACACTTAAACCATTAATGATTAATTCACAATTGTCAAGTTATGATTCAATAATATGCTTTGAACCTATGTAACCACAATGGTTCTTGAATCAAGTCCATGTGCCACTTAGGTTCACGATGGGCCAAATGAATGTGGTGTTAGGCCCAATGGATGTGATGTTGGCCCAACAACATGAAATTAGGCCTTGCAACACCCCAACACATTATTAACCCGATTTGATTCCAATTGGGTCATGTACAACTTAATTGGGCTTAGTTCCATCTATGGGTCAAGTTGCTTTGTGGAGTTGGGCCGGATATGGTGGGATTGGGCCGAAGGTTTACGGCTGCCAACTTTGGGCAGCGAACCTTTGGCTCCAGCCAAGGTTCGGCCCTATGGCCAAATGGTTCGTCCAGAATAATGTGTTCAAAGGTTCGGCTCATGATGGTTCTATGGTTCGTTCAACGTCTAAGGGTTCGTCTCACTAAATGGTTCGTTCACATGCATAAGGGTTCGGCTGGTACGTTCACGAACCATGTAGGCTTCGGCTGTGGTTGAAAATTCTGGAAAAGAGGGTTTTCATGTTTGGTTGTTGTGTGTGTGTTCAAACCCGATTAACGACCTGTTCTAGCACCACCAATCTTAGTTTCGCACCTGTAGCAACCTTCCTCGAGAGTAGAATGACTAGATCGTGGTAGGGAGCTGGTGGTTCGATGGTGGTGATGATGCTCGTACAGGTTCGCTGGAGGGTTCTCGGCCGAACCCTCACTTGGGCATGACGAACCACAAGGAACTTCACGAACCCTGCAATGGTTCGTGTGAGCATCTGCCGAATCTTAGGGAGTTCCACGAGCCCTCACCGAACCATAACCATCATCACGAACCTTCAGTCTAAGGGTGGCGAACCCTTCTGATGCTACAGTGTTAGAACAGTGTCTATTCATGGTTCAGTTCATCAATGTGATTCGTATGTTCAAAATGTGTGCTTGTGTGTTACATCAGTCCACTGGTCAACAGGTAACGATGGATTATTTACAATTATAACTGTAGATTTATATCACCATGAATCAATACGATCAACATACTAGCCCTACAAGCTAGAGGTTTGTCAAACCTATGGTACCACTATGCTATCGTCGGTTTAGTCACATCAAACTAACTGGTCAGCGATTTGTGAAGGGACTTACAATGATCAAACTTGAGTACATGGCACATGATTGAAATGATATAATGCAGATAGTTCAATAGTAATCAATTGTATTGTGTTCATCAATGTTGTTTGTTCTCAATGTTGTATGTTCTCGTTGTTGTTAACAAAGTTAAATAAGAATTTATCTTATTACATTATGTTAATTGTTGTGTGAATGATGTTGTTATCATGAAGTTACATTATCATGATTATCATTCTTTGTTGTTCCATATAGCCACCATGTTGTCACTAAGATATGGTAAGACTAGTCTTACTATACTTAGTCGACTCAGGTGGTGGATGATACTTGTTCCATGTTATCCTGTAATATGTGCTGAGTTGTAAGCTAAGTGTTATTAGCACTTGTCTTATTACACTTAGTTAACTCTAGTATTGAATGATATTATAAAGATGGGTTATCTTCATGTCATTCATGTGTTTTGTTGTTGTAAGAATAACTAAGTGTTGTAAGACATAATCTTACAACTATGTTATTCTATTGTGTTGATGAGTTATAAAATTATATTATCATATTCATCTTAGTTGTTCCTGTTATATCATGATCATACAAGCATGCATATAATGATAAATGATAATAAGTCAAGCAATATTATCTAATCAAAGTATAAGCAATATGTTAAACTGAAACTTTTAAATAAATAAAAGTAAGCATGTTTCTCGGCCCCGCGAATTTAAAATCAGCTAATGATTAGAAAAGGGCATATGAACTCACCTTGTGTTTGAAGTGGTTGACCTAGCTTAAAACAAGAATGCATGCACTCTTGATTGTACTTGTTGTGTATTCACGATCCTGTATTGATTTCACGTTGTATGTAACTTATAAGTCCTTAAGTAAGTGTTTGTGTGCGTGTTTTGATGTTAGCCCTTACAGTTGGCTAACAATCGTGAGTCGCGGACATCATTCGGAGCTAATCTTATCAGTATTGTTCTTTGTTACCATATATCTCTAAGTTATGTCGTTAGCCTTAACTCACACTTGAATCTCAAATAATTGTCATTCCATGTTAATTAATTGTTTCCATATAGAGTTTAGTAAATAACCCAAGAGTGAACTTAGGTTTATGTTTTAAAGCCTTTACCAGTTTTGTCTAACCAATTCATTTTCACCTTTGTAGTATTTACGAAATCTCGCGTATATAACTTAGTAAATTGTTTTCAAGTGTTTGTTTCCATTTGATAGATATGGGCCGAATACATGTACATGGGCTGAATGATTTGTGTGTCTGGGCCGAATGATTTGTGTCTGGGCCGAATGAATTTGGGCTGAATTGTCACTTGGGCCAAAACCAGTCACATGGGCCGAATAAGTTCATTGGCTAGGTTAATCAACATGGATTTGGGCTAGTTATTTGTTGCTGGGGCAATGAATTTGGGCTGAATTGTCACTTGGGCCAAAACCAGTCACATGGGCCGAATAAGTTCATTGGCTAGGTTAATCAACATGGATTTGGGCTAGTTATTTGTTGCTGGGCTGAAGTGCATGGCGTTGGCCTAATAAGCCCAAGCGGATCAGGCATGTGGGCTTTGATTAACCGATGTGGTGTGCGGCCTCAATCCCAGCGAACCTCCGCTAAAGGTTCATCTCCCCTTCTGATTTCAGTGACAAAGGTTCGGCCAAAGTGGAGTCTCAGATCAATGATGGTTCGTTCAAAGGGTGGTTCGGCTGGAGTGTTAGGTTCGGCAATGATGAAAAGTACGTTCACTGTTCGTGAGATGAGGTATGTAGGTTCGGCCAGGGAGATTTGTTGCCATCCAGGTTCGTCGACAGAAAGGGTTCGGTTGGTGATGCTGGTTTGTGAAGGCTGGGGTTCGTGAGTTTGCAGAAGGTTCGGCCAAGGAACCCAGGCAGGTTCGGCACTTTGGGGCGAGGAGGTTCGTGGATAATGGAATGGTCAGCAACAAATTTCGGCTAGCGTCCGATGGTTTGGCCACCCCCCGGCGAACCTGTTTCAGTACCATCATCCTCCTCGAGCTCCGACTGGTTGTTGTGCTGCTCCCACGTCGATGGTGTACCAGTAAGGGTTTTCAAGAGTGTAGTGTATGTATTAGGGTTTTTGAACCGGTTGATTGTGTGCGAGTCAAACAACTTAAGAAAACCCTAGCTTTTGGATTTTTCATGGATCATTACCTCGTTTTATGTTGGATAAAACCTCAGATCAGTTGTACTTCTAGGTAGAGAACATCAAGAGCTTCGTTTAGGTTCAAAAATCACTCAATTTCGTTGAGAAATGAGAGAGTTATGGAGTTTTGAAGAGTGATTATTCTAGTGAGAGAGAGAGAGAGGTTCGGGAAATGAGTTATAGAGAGAGAGAGATGATAGAAATGAGAGCAAAGCCTCATTTAAGGCATTAAATAACCCTAGGGTATTCGGGTTCGTTTCGGTTGATCGGTTTTCGTCTTCGTTGCGTTTCCGGAACGTAACGCGTATTTTTTCCGCGTTTTAAATAAAAGAATTGTTATAATTAATTTTTGATGAGTTTCAAAATTGTTAAACAGAAAATATTATATTTTCTTAAGTTAATTATTGTTCATGTCGTTTTCGTTTTCGTTTCGTCAGAACGCGTCACCATCGCGCGTATTCGTTCGAACCGTCATTCGAACGAACACGACGATGGTTTGGGTTTCTGACTTTTGTTTTCCACTTTCTAGTCATCATTTCATAACGTTAAACTCACAGATATGTTTGTGTGAATCGTCACCCACGCAAACACACAGTCAGTTCGTTATTCGGAAACGACATTGCAATTATGTTTTGAATTGTTTTTCCTCACTAACGGACTCGACTAAACCTCCTGTTTTCACATTGTTTTCATACTGATTCATCGGCCATCTGATTCCTGTCATCTGTGGATATCAGATCACAACCGGCATGTTCTTGTTATTTACTTGAACACCATTTTTTCTCTTGATTCGTTGTATTAACGGTACTTAGGTTTTCACCTTAATGCCAACAACTATGGTTTATCGTGAGTTGTTGTACTTATGGTATTTAAGTTTTCACATAAATACGTACAACTGTTTCTTGTATTTTGAATTCTGTTAATACAAACACTGTTCATATACATGTATTTACACATAGTAAATAGTGAAAGTACACATACCGTTTGGACTTGCCGGACGATCTGGTATTGGATGTCACAGTCTCCCCTTGTTAAAGAAATTTCGTCCCGAAATTTAGAATCAACGTCAGGCTCTACTTCTCGAATAGGTGGCGATACTTTGTCTTCATGTTGTCCTCGCTCTCCCAGGTAAATTCTTTTCCACGCTTGGAGTTCCATCGAACCTTTACAATAGGGATACGGCTTCGTTTCATTCTCTTGACTTCACGTTCCATAATCTCTACAGGTTCTTCAATGAAATGTAATTGCTCATCAACTTGTATCTCTTCTAACGGTATGATCAATGATTCGTCAGCTAGACATCTCTTGAGATTTGATACATGAAATACATCATGTACTCTGCTGAGTTCATTAGGGAGTTTGAGTCTGTATGCCACAGGACCTATGCGTTGAGTAATCTCAAACGGTCCGACATACCTTGGTGCTAATTTCCCTTTAGCCCCAAAACGAACTACGCCTTTCCATGGGGACACTTTCAACATAGCTCGGTCACCCACTTTGAATTCCAAAGGCTTTCGCCGTTTGTCTGTGTAACTCTTTTGGCGGCTACGTGTTGCTTGTAGTCTCTGTTGAATCTGGGCTATCTTATCAGTACTTTCCTGAATAAGTTCAGGCCCAGTGATTCTGTTGTCTCCCACTTCGGTCCAACAAATTGGAGACCGGCATTTTCTACCATATAGTGCTTCAAACGGAGTACATCCAATGCTGATGTGGTAGCTGTTGTAGGAGAACTCAATAAGTGGTAAATGTTTATCCCTACTTCCACCGAAGTCTAGGATGCATGTCCTCAACATATCCTCTAGTGTTTGAATTGTCACAACTAGTATCTTACCGGCCGGCAAGTCCGTACGGTACGTGTACTTTAAACGGTAACTATGTGTAATTACATGTGTATAAACAGTACTTGTATTAACAGAAATCTAAATACAAGAAACAGTTGTACGTATTTTCGTGTAAACTTAAATACTGTGAGTACAACACTCATTTGAAACATAAGTTGTGTGTATTTAAGTGAAAACCTAAGTACAGTTAACACAACAAATCACGAGAAACAAGAGTGTTCATACAAATAAAAAGAACAAACCGGTTGCGATCTGATATCCATAGATGACAGGAATCAGATGGCCGACATTTCAATGTGAAAACAATGTGAAAACAGGATGTTTAGTTGAGTCCGACAGTGAGGAAATACAATTTAAAACAATGTAGCAGTGTCGTTTCAGAATAACGAACTGGCAGTGTGTTTGCGTGGGTGACGACTCACACAAACATATCTGTGAGTTTAACGTTCTGAAATGATAACTGGAAAGTAGAAAACAAAAGTCGGAAAGCAAAACCATCGCCGTGTTCGTGCGAGTGACGATTCGAACGAATACGAGCGATGGTGACGCGATCTGACGAAACGAAAACGAAACACGACACGAACGAGTTTAAATTAATAAAATAAAATAAATAACATTTTACAATTTTGAAACTCATAAAAATAATCAAATTAACTCCTCTTCAATTACAACAAATAAATTACGCGTAAAATTCCGGAAACGCAACGAAAACGCGAACCGAGCAACCGAAACGAACCCGAATACCCCGAGGGTATATAAACACCAAATGAGGGTGTTTTTCCTCATTTATGGAATCTCTCTCTCTCTCTCTCTAAGTGCAGATCCACGAACCTATTCTCTCACCAGGAGAATCACTCTTCAGATCCACATAACTCGCTCATTTCTTGACGGATTTGGGCGTTCTTGGTGTCCACGCATAGCTCGTGATCTCCTCTACCTGAAAGTAAAAAGGATATGAAGATTTATCTACTGGAATTCAAGGTATGGAGCCTGAAAGATCACGAAATATAGGGTTTTCATGTATAATTATTCGATCCACCATGGTTAGCCGGTTTTAGACCATACTACACGCACCATATAACGTCGAGACACCCTCATGACACATCACAATTGGTGGAGTGGACCAGCGACTGATCGAGTTTGATGAGATGGTTGAAGATGGATAAGGCTCGTGAGTAGCAGGTTGGCGAACCTGTTACGAGGGTTAGCCGAACCCTGTGAAGCACCTGCCAGCCGAACTATCTGACCCAACATGTGGCGAATCCATGCCCACGAACCTTCTCATCAAGCCAAGTAGCCAAACCCTTACCCACCGAACCCTATATGAACCATGCACGCAGGCGAACCCTCATGGCGACTCACGAACTTTCACCGAACTATGTGCGGCAAACCTTGCTCAGTTAGCCGAACCATTGTCTTGTCCACGAATTCTTTACATGTTCACGAACCCATGAATGCTTGCAACGAACCTTTGGTGGCCGAACCATCATGAAATCACCGAACCTATTCCTAGCTGCCATGAACGAACCAATACCAACCAGCCAAACCTAAGAGCAGCACGCATGGACTCACGAACCCTTCCATCCTCAATCGAACCCTTTGTGGCGAACCCATGTACAGTAGATAACAACCCAACCCATTTTGCTGCAATATTCGGTGAACCTATTCCTTTTATACGAACCTATGTTGGAGCCATCATGTAGCCGAACCAGTGGCATCACATTATGACCGAACCTTAGCCAACTGGACATCCTAGGTTCGCTGAAATGGGAAACTATCCTATTGTCAGATTAGTCGAAGCCAATGATTATTCCCTCAGCCCACATAAACCTAATCAGGCCCAACTCCATCAATCGGCCCATGAACCACTCTAGGTCCAATTCGGCTCACCATGGTTTCATGTGGGATTAATCCGGCCCAATCTTGTTGTCAAGCCCTTGTCAATTAATTGGCCCAACTTTATTCCCAATAACACCCTTCGGCCCATATCTCTAAGCCTCGGCCCAAACCGAACACATAACAAGCTCATGACATTGGATTCGGGCCACAATTAATCAAGCGGGCCACGCACACATACAACCGGCCCAAGGCTCATCTATCATTCGGCCCATATGGATTATAAGTATCAACAAAGACATAAAGTTCAAGTTTTCACAAGTTAACTAGATACTAAACAAATGGACATGAAGACATATAACAGATATTTAAAACTTTAAGTTAAAGAAAGTAGTTGTTAAAAAGTCTATAACATGTAAACAGGGCCGAATGAAGACCAAGATTTAGACTCACGAGTGTTAGCCAACATTAGGGCTAACACATACACGCGCACAAATCAAATACAATCTATACTTATAGGTTAAATGCAACGTGAAATCAATACAGGATCGTGAAAACAAACTCAAGTACAATCAAGAGCGCGTGCATTCTTCTTTTAAGCTAAGTCAACCACTTCAAACATCCAGGTGAGTTCATATGCCGCTTTTCTTTAATCTTAACTGGTTTTAAACTCACGGGGCTGAGAAACATGCTTTACTTTTATTTACTTAAATGTTTTGTTTAACATATTGCTATTACATTGATTTTGATAATACTTAATTGTTTATTATCGTTCATCATTGTATGCATGCATGTATGATCATGATATGACAGGGATAATCAGATGAACAAGATAACATATCTTATTAGTTCATCAACACATTATAATAACCGAGTGTAAGATTTTATCTTATAACACTTAGTTATTCTTACATAAACAAAACATTGGAATAATCACAGGCAAGCATATGAATGTTATAAAGATACTATATATCCTTGTATAACATTCGACACAAGAGTTAAGTAAGTGTAATAGGACAAGTCCTTTTAACACTTAGCTTTACAACTCAACACATATTACAGGAGAACATGGAACAAAGAATGATAATCATGATAATTTAACTTCATGATAACAACATCATTCACCCAATAATTAACATAATGTAATAAGACAAGTTCTTATTTAACTTTGTTAATAACACCGAGTACATATGACATTGAGGGCAATAACACGGTTGAACACAATTACAGTTAGTTACTATTGACCTGTTGTATTATATCACTTCAATCATGTGCCATTAGTTCAAGTTGGTCATGTAAACCCCTATAATTCGCTGACCAGTTAGTTTGATGTGACTAAACCAACGATAGCATAGTGGTACCATAGGTTTGACAAACCTCTAGCTTGTAGGGCTAGTATGTTGATCGTATTGATTCATTGGCCGGTAACGTATGACCGGTGACAGGGCGACTTCAAGTCAGGTTCTGGAAAGCGACACATGGTGATATTAATCTGCAGTGATAAGTAATTAATCCATCGTTTCCTGTTGACTAGTAGACTGAGTAATTTATATTCTCAATTCATATTACTAGTAACTGTTTCGATGAGGTCTATGGGTACACAAAGTGTTAGAGGTAAATCGGATGCATTGAAATCTGATTACGTGAGGATCTCAATGGTTTTATTTTAGGCTCTATGCACTATAAGTTGAGAACAAATTACAAATGGTTAACTAACACTCTTAATATTTAAAAGTGAAACAACAGTTAACCCCACAATTATAGAATAATACAAGGAACAGATTGAGAATCTAATATCCTTAACACATACATTGGTTATCAATACTTCGGTTTGATAACTACAACGCTATCATCATATTATTCTATACATGGGAACACAAGTGATCAAGAATGAGATGAACATGTAAATTTGGGAATGGAAATCAATAGTTTAGTTGCAAGTAGTGTGGAGTTCTAGTAGTGATGTGGTGGGATGTTGGCTAGGGCTTAGTTCCCTTACATATGCCCTATATATAAGCATCACTACTAGGATGATATAAGACTTGTAAATATAACTATTGAGAAGCCATTGGGGGAAACAGGTAAACATACAGCATACAAGTAACATAACATACATTGTGATTGTGCATGTGCATGTGAATGAATCAAGGTTTTCAGTTAACATACTTATGAACTCACCAACCTAGTGTTGACTTTGTTTGAATGCATGTTTTCTCAGGTGATGAAAATGTGTAGCTACATATATGCATGGACTAAGCTAGTGGACTTTTAGAAGACCTAGCTTTATTTTATGTTGCATGCTTTTGGTGACAAGAACAATGAATCATCTTTTGTATATCTTGTACAGATACAAGATATAGTCACATTGATTCTTTTGATAGATTTACTTGGTTAAATTATGAACGATACATTGTAATTAAATCTTGTAATTCTATATCATGGATGTGTTAGCATTTCTTATTTATTTATCATGTGGTATGTAAACAATCTGATTATACGATTATCACTCACGACATCACGCCCCGGGAACCTTCCGCCCGATAGGAAAACCCGACCCGTTCCCGCCGGCTCGGGGTGTGACATGAATGGTTCGCTCACTTTGTCCATCCGTTTGTGGATGATAAGCGGTGCTCAAGTTAACACTTTTCCCTAAGGATTGTTGCAATGATTGCCAGAACCGCGATGTAAATCAACTGTCCCGGTCTGAAATAATAGACAATGGCACACCGTGCCGTAGTACTATTTCATCAACATAGAGTCTTTCTAGCTTTTCCATCTTGTAAGTTTCTCTAATCGGCAAGAAATGCGTGGACTTGGTCAATCTATCAATGATGAACCAAATCGAATCGTGTCCCCTGAAAGTGCAGGGTAGCTTGGTAATAAAATCCATAGCTATCTGTTCCCACTTCCGTTGTGGTATCTTCGGTTGTTCCAGCAAACCCGAAGGTTTGTGGTGTTCAGCTTTGACTTTGGCACATGTGATGCATTTGCCAACATAAGTGGCAACATCTTTCTTCATTCCCGGCCACTAATAAAACGACCTAAGATCTTGGTACATCTTATCGGCACCAGGATGAATAGAGTATCGTGTCTTGTGTGCCTCGTCAAGTATAAGTGTTCGAAGTTCATCTACTGTCGGGATCCAAACATGATCCTGAAAGTAAATAACTCCATCTTGTTTTGTCTTGAAATGTTTCTCGGCTCCACAATCGAGCTCGTGTTTCAAATTGTCTCTTGCCACTTCTTCTTGTTGTGATTGTATGATTTGATCTCTCAGACTTGTTTGCACCGTCATTCCCATTGCTCGAATGCGCAAGGGTTTGAATCTTTCCTTCCGGCTCAGAGCATCTGTAACAACATTTGCTTTGCCCGGATGGTATTTGATCACACAATCGTAATCGTTCAGGAGCTCAACCCAACGTCTCTGTCTCATGTTAAGCTCCTTCTGATCAAATATGTGCTGTAAACTCTTGTGATCCATGAAGATAGTGCATTTAGTACCATACAGGTAGTGTCTCCAAAACTTTAAAGCAAAGACAACATCTCCCAGTTCTAGATCGTGTGTTGTGTAATTCTTCTCGTGTACTTTCAGCTGTCGTGAGGCATTAGCAATGAATTTGTCTCATTGCATCAAAACATATCCGAGTCCCTGATGGGAAGCGTCACAATACACCACAAAGTCATCATTGCCTTCTGGGAGTGTTAAGATAAGAGCATTGCACAATCTATGTTTCAATGTCTGGAATGGCTCTTCTTGTTTTTGTGTCCACACAAAAGGTTCACTCTTCTGTGTGAGTTTGGTGAGAGGCAAGGCTATCTTAGAGAAATTTGAGATGAATCTCCTGTAATAACCCGCCAATCCCAAAAATGATCTGATTTCGGTCGGTGTTGTAGGCACATCCCAGTTCTTGATTGCTTCAATCTTGGCAGGATCCACGTGAATACCATTACTGTTAATCATGTGATCCAAGAACTGAACTTCTCTTAGCCATAATTCACAATTGGAGAATTTGGCATAGAGTCGTTCTTCTCTCAGGAGTTCTAAGACTGTTCTGAGGTGTTGTTCATGTTCCTTCTCGTTTCTTGAATAAATCAGTATATCATCAATGAAGACGATAACAAACTGATCTAAGTATGGCTTGCACACCCGGTTCATTAAATCCATGAACATTGTTGGTGCGTTCGTCAATCCAAATGGCATTACCATGAATTCGTAGTGACCGTATCGGGTACGAAAGGCTGTCTTTGGTATGTCTTCCTCTTGAATCTGGAGCTGGTAATAACCTGAACGCAGTTCTATCTTTGAGAAGTGTTGTGCTCCCTGTAATTGATCAAACAAATCATAAATCCTCGGTAACGGGTACCGATTCTTAATGGTGATTTTTTTGAGCTCTCTGTAATCTATGCACATTCTGAACGATCCATCCTTTTTCTTAACAAAAAGTACCGGGGCTCCCCACGGGGAAAAGCTCGGTCGGATGAATCCCTTGTCGAGTAGTTCTTTTAATTGATTGGACAACTCCTGCATTTCTGATGGTGCAAGCCTATACTGAGACTTAGCTATAGGAGTCGCTCCCGAAATCAAATCGATTCGAGACTGCACCGATCTCTCGGGTGGCAGTCCCGGTAAGTCATCCGGAAACACGTCCGCATAGTCTTTCACCACTGGTACATCTTGAATCTTGATTGCTTTCTTGTCTTTCTCTACCACGTGAGCTAGAAATGCGACATATTGTTTTCTGAGATACTTGCGAGCCTTCATACACGATATAATGTTGACACTGCGTTTCGCTTGATCTCCATGAATTTCCAAAATCCCATTGTTCTCCACTGGAATACGTAGTAGTTTTTCGTAACAGATGAACTCTACTCTGTTAAGAGATAGCCAATCCATTCCGACAATGATATCGAAACTGCCCAGCTCCATCGGTATCAAGTAGATGGAAAATGTGTGATCGCCAAGTGTTAGTGGGCAATTCCTAAGTACTTTGTCTACTGTGTTCTGTTTGTCGTTTGCTATCTCTATAGTGTAAGGGGAGTCTAAAGATTCCTCAACATAATTAAGATGGCATGCAAAGTCGGATGAGATAAAACTCTGATCCGCAGCAGTGTCAAATAATATGGATGCATAGAAGTCGGATAAGAGAAATGTACCCGTGATCACATTTGGGTCATGTCGAGCGGCAGCTGCTCCAATCTGAAAGGCTCGTCCTCGTGCTACTTGAGCCCTTGGCTGGTTCTTCTTGGGACAATCCCGAGAAAAGTGTCCAAGCTCGCCACAGTTGTAGCAAGACCTGTTATCAGCAGCAACAGTAGTAGTAGTAGCTGCATTGTTGTTTCTGTTTGGAGCCCCTGTGCTCCTGCAATTGCTTGCCCTGTGGCCAAACTTCCCACAGTTAGTGCATTGTTTGCACTGGGTGTTTGGCTGGTGATGATACTGACAGGTGTTGCACAAAGGTGCTATGCCAGTGTAGGGCTTCTTGATCTGTAGGGGTTGTGGTTGGTTGATCATCGGTGTCTGGGTGGTTGCAGCAAAATTTTTGGCCACCTTTTGTTTCTTCGCCGGCCGTTTATCCGGCTTTCTTGAACTCCCAGCGTTTGCTGAGTCAGACTCTTTCTTGAGTGCCCCAGAGGCAACTATCGCATCTGTCATTGTTGATGACAGAGTAACAGCCATTTCCAGGGTTGTTGGATGAGCAGCAAGAATAAAACCTTGCATAGAAGCCGGTAATCCCCCGACATACCGCTCAATTCTCTTCTCCAGTGTTGGCACTATATCCGGTGCCAATGATGATAGCTCGTGAAATCTCGTGGTGTAGGCCAGATGCCCAGCACCAATCATAACAAGATTGAGTAACTTAGTCTCAACCTTCTTGAGTTCATTCCTTGGGCAAAACTCTGCCTGCAGTATGGCCTTGAAATCATCCCAAGGCATAGACAGAGCCTCATCTCTGCCACTAGTTTGAAATTGAGCGTTCCACCAAGTTAATGCTCTCTTGTTGAATGAGCTAGCAGCATATTTCACCTTGTACTGCTTAGGACAGTTACTGGTCTCCAAAATTGTCTCCATCTTCTTGATCCATTGGATCAATCTGACGGCTCCTTCACTGCCACTGAAACTCGGTGGCTTGCACCCTACAAAGTTCTTGTAGGAGTAGTCCTGATGATGGCGGGTATTATCGCTTCCTTCTCCAGATGAGTTGGCGATGTTACTGTTGTTGTTGATCTGGTTCATCATCTCCGGGATTACATCCCTTAGTTGGCTGGTCAGCAGTGTGGCCAGTGCTATAGTAGCAGGATCCAACTGATGAACAGGTGGTGGCAGAGGAGGAGGTGGATGTGGAGGAGAGTCAGGTGGTGTCGGTGTCGATGAGTGTGGAGCTAAATCTTGAGGTGGTTGTCTTCGTGGCGGCATTCTGATCATAACCGAAAGAAAATCGGTTAGTGCAGTGATCAGATGCATAAGACATATGCAAATAGAATCCTATGTTGTAAGTTCACTACATGAGGGTCCCTAGGTTATAGTCTAGGCCAAACCTTTTAAGTAATATGACCTATATATCTCTATAACCATGGCTCTGATATCAATCTGTCACACCTCTAGCCGGCGGGCTGGATCGACTTTCCCGCCCGACGGAAGGTTCCCGGGGCGTGATATCGTTGTGATAATCAAATTGATCAGATTGTTTCCATTGCACATGATAAATAAATGAGAAATGCTAACATGACAATGAAATAGAATTACAAAGTTAAATTACATTGTTTCCTCATAATTTAACTAAGTAAATCTTATCAAAAGAATCAATGAGTTATATCTTGTAACTGTACAAGATATACAAAAGATGATTCATTGTTTGGTCATCCAAAAGTATGCAACACAAAAGTAGCTAGGCCTTCTTAAAGTCCACTAGCTAAGTCCCTGTAATCTTCGTGACTAAACTTGTTCGTCACCTGAGAAAAACATGCATTTAAACAAAGTCAACACTAGGTTGGTGAGTTCATAAGTTTGATATTTGAAAGCCTTGAAATGCTCACATGCACAATCACAATGTCATACTTGTAGTTTGTAAGTTGCTTGATTCACCGATTGACACAATGGCCTTTCCATAGTTATATTTACAAGTGATATCTCATCCTATTAGCTATGCTTATATATAGGGCATATGTAAGGGAACCAAGCCCTAGCCAACATCCCACCACATATTTAATAGAACTTAATGCCACTTACAATACAACTATGGATATCCATTTCATTTCACCCGTCCGTCTGTGTTCATCACCCGTTATATCATATGTATTATAATATAATAAGATGATTTTAGTTACCAAACAGAAGTATTGATAAACCCTCAATGCGTTAAGGAAATTAGATTAATTTAATTTGATCCTTGTTATTATTCTATTCTTGTGGGGTTAACTGTTAATCACTGTTAATAATAATAGTGTTAGTTAACCATTTGATATTTGTTCTCAACTTGAAGTGCATAGAGCCTAAAAGGAATCCATTGCAATCCTCACATAATCAGATTACAATGCATCCGATTTACCTCTTTCATTAAGTGTAACCATAGACCTCATTGAAACGATTACTAGTGTTATGACTTGAGAGAATAAATTCCTCAGTCTACTAGTCAACAGGTAACGATGGATTATTTACAATTATAACTGTAGATTTATATCACCATGTGTCGCTTTCCAGACCCTGACTTGAGTTGCCATGTCACTGGTCATACGTTACCGGGCAATAAATCAATACGATCAACATACTAGCCCTACAAGCTAGAGGTTTGTAAAACATATGGTACCACTATGCTATCGTCAGTTTAGTCACATCAAACTCACTTGTCAGCGATTTGTGAAGGGACTTACAAGGATCAAACTTGAGTACATGGCACATGATTGAAATGATATAATGCAGACAGTTCAATAGTAATCAATTGTATTGTGTTCATCAATGTTGTTTGTTCTCAATGTTGTATGTTCTTGTTGTTAACAAAGTTAAATAAAAACTTGTCATATTACATTATGTTAATTGTTGTGTGAATGATGTTGTTATCATGAAGTTACATTATCATGATTATCATTCTTTGTTGTTCCATATAGTCACCATGTTGTCACTAAGATATGGTAAGACTATACTTAGTCGACTCAGGTGGTGGGTGATACTTGTTCCATGTTATCCTGTAATATGTGCTGAGTTGTAAGCTAAGTGTTATAAGCACTTGTCTTATTACACTTAGTTAACTCTAGTATTGAATGATATTATAAAGATGTGTTATCTCTTCATGTCATTCATGTGTTTTGTTGTTGTAAGAATTAACTAAGTGTTGTAAGACAAAATCTTACAACTATGTTATTCTATTGTGTTGATGAGTTATGAAATTATACTATCATATTCGTCTTAGTTGTTCATGTCATATCATGATCATACAAGCATGCATACAATGATAAATGATAATAAGTCAAGCAATATTATCTAATCAAAGTATAAGCAATATGTTACATTGAAACTTTTAAATAAATAAAAGTAAGCATGTTTCTCAGCCCCGCGAGTTTAAAATCGGCTAATGATTAGAAAAGGGGCAAATGAACTCACCTTGTGTTTGAAATGGTTGACTTAGCTTAAAACAAGAAATGCACGCGCTCTTGATTTTACTTGTTGTGTATTCACGATCCTGTATTGATTTCATGTTGTATGTAACTTATAAGTATAAGTTCTTAAGTAAGTGTTTGTGTGCGTGTTTTGATGTTAGCCCTTACAGTTGGCTAACAATCGTGAGTCGAGGACATCATTCCGCCCTAAACCTATCAGTAATGTTCTTTGTTACCATATATCTCTAAGTTATGTCGTTAGCTTTAACTCACTCTTGAATCTCAAATAATTGTCATTCCATGTTAATTAATTGTTTCCATATAGAGTTTCGTAAATAACCCAAGAGTGAACTTAGGTTTATGTTATAAAGCCTTTACCAGTTTTGTCTAACCAATTCATTTTCACCTTTGTAGTATTTACGAAATCTCGCGTATATAACTTAGGAAATTGTTTTCAAGTGTTTGTTTCCATTTGTTAGATATGGGCCGAATACATGTACATGGGCCGAATGATTTGTGTCTGGGCCGAATGAATTTGGGCTGAATTGTCACTTGGGCCAAAACTAGTCACATGGGCCGAATAAGTTCATTGGCTAGGTTAATCAACATGGATTTGGGCTAGTTATTTGTTGCTGGGCTCAAGTGGATGGCGTTGGCCTAATAAGCCCAAGCGGATCAAGCATGTGGGCTTTGATTATCCGATGTGGTGTGCGGCCTCAATCCCAGCGAACCTTGGCTAAAGGTTCGTCTCCCCTTCTGATTTCAGTGACAAAGGTTCGGCCAAAGTGGAGTCTCGGATCAATGATGGTTCGTTCAAAGGGTGGTTTGGCTGGAGTGCAAGGTTTGGCAATGATGAAAACTAGGTTCGATGTTCGTGAGATGAGGTACGTAGGTTCGGCCAGGGAGATTTGTTGCCATCCAGTTTCGTCGACAGAAAGGGTTCGGATGGTGATGCTGGCTCGTGAAAACTGGGTTCGTGACTTTGCAGAAGGTTCGGCCAAGGAACCCAGGCAGGTTCGCCAATTCGGGGCTAGGAGGTTCGTGGATAATGGAATGCTCAGCCATAAGGTTCGGCTAGCATCCGATGGTTCGGCCACCCCCCCCGGTGAACCTGTTTCAGCACCATCATCCTCCTCGAGCTCCGACTGGTTGTTGTGCTGCTCCGACATCTATGGTGTACCAGGAAGGGTTTACAAGAGTGTAGTGTATGTATATTAGGGTTTTTGAACCGGTTGATTGTGTGTGAGTCAGACAACTTAAGAAAACCCTAGCTTTCGGATTTTTCATGGATCATTACCTCGTTTTTGGCTTGATAAAACCTCAGATCAGTTGTACTTCTAGGTAGAGAACATCAAAAGCTTCGTTTAGGTTCAAAAATCACTCAATTTCGTTGAGAAATGAGAGAGTTATGGAGTTTTGAAGAGTGATTATTCTAGGGAGAGAGAGAGGTTCGGGAATGGAGTTCTAGAGAGAGAGAGAGAGCTGATAGAAATGAGAGCAAAGCCTCATTTAAGGCTTTAAATACGCCTAGGGTATTCAGGTTCGTTTCGGTTGCTCGGTTTTCGTCTTCGTTGCGTTTCCGGAACGTAACGCGTATTTTTACGCGTTTTAAATAAAAGAATTGTTATAATTAATTTTTGATGACTTTCAAAATTGTAAAACAGAAAGTATTATATTTTCTTAAGTTAATTATTGTTCACGTCGTTTTCGTTTTCGTTTCGTCAGAACGCATCACCATCGCGCGTATACGTTCGAATCGTCATTCGAACGAACACAACGATGGTTTGCCTTTCTGACTTTTGTTTTCCACTTTCTAGTGATCATTTCCAAACGTTATACTCACAGATATGTTTGTGTGAATCGTCACCCACGCAAACACACTGTAAGTTCGTTATTCTGAAACGACACTGCAATTATGTTTTGAATTGTTTTTCCTCACTGACGGACTCAACTAAACGTCATGTTTTCACATTGTTTTCATACTGATTCATCGGCCATATAATTCTTGTCATCTGTTGATATCAGATCGCAACCGACATGTTCTTTTTATTTACTTGTATTTACACATAGTAAATAGTGAAAGTAGACATACCGTACGGACTTGCCGGACGATCTGGTACTGGATGTGGCAGTCAAGCAACCGAGGCAGGATGTAAGGTAATAATGGAAGATGATAAGCTACTTTTGTACGTCAAAACGATGAAACTAATGATGAAAGTAGAGAGATCAAAGAACCGACTGTACAAGGTTGTCTTGCCCGTTGGATAACCGATAAGTTTGCTCTCTAAGATAGACGATCCAGCCTGGTTGTGGCATGCCCGACTAGGCCATCTGAACTTTGACTCCTTGCAAACTCTTAGTTCAAATGGTTGGGTTCGTGGGATGCTGGTTATAAGGCGGCCTCCACAATTGTGTGACTCATGCTTAGCTGGCAAACAAACGAGAACCACCTTTCCTGAACAAGCACAATATAGAGCGACCACTCCTCTAGAGCTGCTGCATGGAGACCTCTATGGTCCAATAACTCCGTCCACCCCAGGAGGGAATCAGTATGTGTTCCTAATAGTTGACGATTGCACCCGATATATGTGGAATTTCTTGATAAGAACAAAAGACCAAGACTATGAGACTTTCAAGAGATTTAAAGGCCTAGTTGAAGCAAAAACCAAGTATAAACTCGGAACTTTGAGGACCGATAGGGGTGGCGAATTCAGATCCCTCGAGTTCTCTGAATGGTGTAAGCAAGAAGCTGTGCGAAGACATCCAACTGCACCCTATTATCCCCAACAGAACGGCTTGGTAGAGAGGAGGACTAGAACCGTGATGGGAACAGTAAGGTGTATACTAAGAGCATGAAAGTTCCGGATAAATTTTGGGGAGAAGCTTTAAGGCATGCAGTCTATGTATTGAATTCAGTCCATGACACCCTAAGAGGCACTTATGAAACGAAAGCCAAACCTCGAGCACTTAAGAGTGTTTGGGTGCGTCAAAGGAAGCTTGATGATTGCAGCACTGCAATGGTGTACTTTAGCTCTGAAATAGGCTCAAAAGCCTATCGAATGTATGATCCAAAGAACATGAAGGTGCACATAAGTAGGGATGTGCGGTTTGATGAGACCAGAAGTTGGGATTGGTACAGCTCTCATGAAACAAGGGGACAAGAATTCCATTTTGATGAAGAAAAATACAACCGAACAACCGAGGATGGCTATGGGGTTGATGACTTTGACATTGGACCAGACAATGTTGCAATCGAAGATGAACAAGTGTCTCATGAACCAAACATGGTAAACTCAAGAGCATCAAGCAGTAGTCAATGGCAGATAGAAAGATCAGAACATGACCATTATGATACTAATGAAACACCAGTAAGACGCTCAACCTGAACACACAAAGTACCAGAACGCCTAAAAGATTTCGTAATTGAAGATGGAGTCGACCGAAACAAAGGGAATGAATGCTTGTTACTGACGGAGGGTGAACCTGAATCTTTTGTAGAGGCAAAATAAGACTCAAACTGGGTTAAGGCCATGAAGGTGGAACTTGATTCAATTGAAAGAAACAAAACATGGACATTGGTTGATCCCCTGAAGATCAAAAGCCGATAGGTCTCAAGTGGGTGTTCAAACTCAAGAAAGATGCCAAGGGAAATGTGGTAAAGTACAAAGAGAGGTTGGTCGCCAAAGGTTATTTTCAGAAGCACGGGATCGACTTTGATGAGGTATTTTCCCCGGTAGCCCGAATGGAAACCGTTAGGATGATACTGTCACTTGCAGCTCTAGGTGGATGGCAAGTACATCACCTTAACTTCAAGTCTGCTTTTCTTAACTTAGATCTAAAATAAGTAGTCTATGTAAAACAACCAGAAGGCTTTGAGAAAAAGGGTCAAGAAGGTAACGTTTATCGACTCTCAAAAGCGTTGTATGGGTTGCGGCAGGCGCCAAGGGCTTGGAACTTGAAGCTTGATAACAATCTAGAGAGTTTGGGTTACATATGATGCGTCCAAGAACATTCGGTTTACAGGAAGAAAGTTGGTGAAAAGCTCCTCATCATTGGAGTGTACGTAGATGATTTGGACGTGACAGGTTCATGTCTTTCTACCATACTTGAGTTCAAGAAACAAATGAAAACGCAGTTTGAGATGAGCGATTTAGGGCTACTGAATTATTACTTGGGTATTGAAGTAAGTCAAGGCACCTCAGGAATAATGATTAAGCAAGAAAGATACGCTCAGAAGATCTGGTAAGAATTCGAGATGGGTGACTGCAGTGCCAGAAACGTAACAGGAACAGTGATCTGCACAGTAACTTGCACAGTAACTAGGTACAAACTATGTGCATTACATGTATATCATTATCATTGCATGTTTATCATAGAACAATTTCACAGTCATTGCAGAAACGTAACTCAGAACTATGGTTCAACAGCCAGACATTTTTCTGACGACACAGAACCATCACATGATTGTTAGTTAGGATATTACTATGTATAAACGTATGTGAGATTGTACAAAACAAAACAACAACGGATGTCGTTACGTGAATGCTAAATGGACACATTATTCGTATAGGTGACGATCTGTACGAATACATCTGAAAGTTTAATGTTCTGAATGGTGTCCAATAATTAGAAAACCATATTGAAAAGTGTAGTTATCGTCGTATTCGTACGTGTGACGATTCGAACGAGTACGCGCGACGATTATACGATTTGATTTAAACTGTAAATTTAATATTTTCAGAAATTTAAAATAAACGGAGATATTTAGTTAATTTAGTAGGAATTACCACCTAAATTAAATTTACAAAATCTACTTTTAAAACCGTAACGAATCATTTCGAAAACGGGCGAAAACCGACGCCTCTACACGAAACAGAGCGAGACCGAACACACCGGGTATATTGAAAGCCTTTAATGAGGCATTAATTGCCTCATTTCTTCCCCACCTACCAGCCATCACCACTCAAACTCGTCACTCTCTCTACTTTCTCTCTCTAAGAATCCCGAACCCTAGATTCATCATTTCTTCATCAAATCAAGTCTTCTTGGTGTCAAAACGACAACAACAACCTTAAATCATGAAAGTACAAACGATCTGGGCTTTGAACCAACCAAATCGAGGTAAAAATGAGTTTTATATCTCTGTTTTAGTGTTTTCTTACCCCTTTGTTCGAACCCCTCTTGAAACCAGCTAACACCCCTCAAAACCTTAGGGAAACACCACGAAATCACTTAAGGATGATGTAGCAACTTGGGGAAACCTTGTCTTAGGATTAGAACTTGGAAATGGCGACATGGATAGGGCTGAGTCTCGAACAGCCGAATGAAGCCCACCTGCAGGCCGGCGGAATGGCCACAGGCCGCATGAGCTATCTCCTAGGCCGAAGGAGCCAAGGCTGATTAGGCCTTTCGCACAACCACCATCCAGTCGGGTTCCTCTCATTCGCACCAAACCCCATTCGACCATGTTGCTTCCATTCGTAGGCCAAGTCTATTCCGCCAAAGCCTCACTCACACCAAGTCTCCATTCGCCAGACCATTCACTCGATGGCTAATCATATTCGGCAATCTATTTGCATGAGCTCCAATTCGGCTTAACACCTCCATTCGTATGATATCTCATTCGGATGGCTTGATTGGGTCGGGTGAGGGTACCAAAGCCAAGGGATTAACCTAAAAAGGCATGCATGCATGGAGTTGGGTACGTAATGGCATGTATGGGATTGTGTACGTGGATGGTTGCTCGGAAAAGTCGTTAGGGTTACACTAGGATACAAATCGGTTTTGTAAATCATCAACACAAAGGTTTAACAGTAAGGTTTTCTAAATGATACTGAGGTGTGATCATGAATTATATTGGATACAAGTTGGGTTTAAAACACACGGATTCATTTAAAGACATCTTGAATAGGGTTTTAAAGACCAAGGTTTCCTTGGAAACATTTTGACACATAAACATTGATTTTGTACATCATTTGGGTTTAGCATGTTCGAGAATTCATTAAACTAAAGCGTGAGTAGTATGGTGAGAGTTTATTAATGATCAAGACAAAAGTATAAAGGTGTTGATTTCACTGTTAACATCTAACACTTAGAAACTTTATGCGAATATATAACTACATTAGATTGTTCACTTGAACTATATAGTATGGGTTATACACAAAAGTTGATCAAAGAACCATGGGAAACGAAAAAATATCAAAGGACTTAGAGTTAATCGCATGGGATTACCTAAGTCAAATCATGTTAACTTTTATTTTCTTAAAATGATTTGTGTTTTAATAAAAGGAAAATGATTTGTAAGATTTTTTTATTAAACTGTTTAAAATAAAGTAAATGATTTTAACTTAAAATGTATTTAATAATGATGTTAAACTTAAAACGAATTATGAATATACTTAACATAAGCCTTACGTAACTAAGGTTTAGTATTAATGATCTACGGGATAAGGGTGTATGAACGGGCAATACACTTAGATTAGTTAGAGAAAATCATAACAACACATTAGTAACATCTAGGACACATAGTTGCACACCGAGACCAAAACCCTAGATACGCCTATTATAAATACTTATAGTATTCGAATCTTCTTAAAACAATTCAGGTATTGAAGATACTTAAGCTACAATTAACGAGCGCGCATTATCTGTTGTGATTCAATAAATAGCAACACTGGTGAGTTCATTTGTCTCTTTTCAAATTATTTTATTTTCCTTCGGGACTAAGAAGCATGTTTAAATATTTTAAATAAATGTTTGAATGTTTCTTAAAAGCTTTTACACTTATTCTTAATGTTAATGATTTATACAATTATACTTGGATGTTGAAACTCTTGATGTTTTAAATGCTTATGAAAACTACTTCTAAAACTCTGAAATGCTATTATAAACTACACTATCAAAAGCTCGTATACTTAAACTCAGAAAGACTTATACGCTTGAAATGCTTGATATGCTTGAAATGCTTGGAATGCTTTAAACACTTGAATTCTTGATATGCTTGAAATGCTAAGACAAACGGAATGGGATTCCGGTTGTGAAGCTAGTACTTGTGCACAGGATACGTAAAGGCTAAACTATGTGAATGCTATAAACTTGTATGCTAAAGCTATCGGACTTTGTAAGACAGACTGATTGACCGCCGAGTGTTGACCTATGGTGTCCACCCCTACTAGTCATTCAGTGTTCTTCTTGATTCCACTCTGGTTTTGAGACGAGTGACTAGGATGATTCTGGTTTTCTTTAGCTGACTTTGTGTCATCGTGAGAATCCCTTTATTAAAACACCGATGATGCAAGTCACACTATGTTCCGTTATGGATTGATACTTAATTCCTTAGGGTGTACAATTATCCATAAAGGTAACTCTTAAAACTTGATATGCAAATGCTATTGTGTGCGTGTTTAAAACATTTAAACAGAATGCTTGAAGCTATGATGGAAATGGAATTGGTAGGTAGGTAAAACGCTTAATTGTCATTGACAACAATATCCAATGTGGTCCGGTATGTGGTGGGATGTCGGTTGGGGGCTTGTCCCCCTACGTATGCCATATATATAAGCATACTTGACTGGATAGTTTAGGTGGTTGTTAATGAGATTAAGGTTGTCACCGAAAAGGTTTGCTAAGCTATTTTTTCAAATACTAAACTATAAGAACTCACCAACCATTGTGTTGACTTTGCTTTCTTACATGTTTTCTCAGGTGATGTACATGATTAAGCTAAGGCTCAGGATTGCATACTAGGATGCTCAGTTAGAGGACCTAGTTGTTTTTTTTTTTTGTGAAAGCACATAATTTTGTCGATTACTGTGAATCACTTTTGATATCTTGTACAATTACAAGATAGTAAACTTATGATTCTTCTGATAGGTTTACTTAGTTAAATTCTCAAACGTTGACAATTGCAATTTAACTTTGTAATCCTTGTTTAATGTCATTTGTGCTTTAGTTATTCTCAATGTTGATGCTATGTATACAGTCTGATCATTTCGATTATCTTCCCGATATCGCGCCCCGGGACCTTTCCGCCGACGGTACACACGATCCGGCCCGCCGGCTCGAGGTGTGACAGATTGGTATCAGAGCTCAAGGTTATAGAGAATAATAAGTCATTTAATTAGAACGCTTTGGCATAGACTTTAATTTAGGGACCCTCATATATAGAACATAGGATTTAAGATTTATTTGAATTATATCTTCAGCATTCGATCATTGCACTAACCGATTTTCTTTTCGGTTGTGATCAGAATGCCACCTAGATGACAACCTCCACCATCACTACCGCCACCTCCTCCTCCTCTGCCTCCTCCTCCCCCACACACTCCAATGCATAACACGAACGTGCATGCGGAGCTGGTCCTACTACGGTGGCATTGGCCACTCTACTGAGCAACCAGTTGACAAACCAGCTAAAGGAGGTCATCATGGATAAGATTAAAAGAATTCAAGGCCACGGTAACAACTTTTGGGCATACTACAAGAGAAGCGAGTGAAAACACTGGCGCTACTCCAGACTATTCCTACAAATCATTCATAGGATGCAAGCCGCCAAGCTTTAGCGGGTGCTGAAGGAACTACTAGACTGATTAAATGTCTAGAGAAGATGGAAATTACACTGGACATTAGCGGTTGTCCAGAGCATCATAAGGTTCGCTACTCTGCTGCATCTTTTAGCAAGCGGGCCTTAACATGGTGGAACTCTCAGATAAGAGCTCGAGGCATAGAAGAAGCACCGGTGATGCCTTGGGCAGATTTCAAAATCCTTTTAAGGCTCTATTTATGGCCAAAGAATGAACTTCAGAAGCTAGAGACTGAAATGTCAAATCATGTGATGAAGGGGTCAGACCACATGACTTTCACGACTCGCTATCATGAACTGGTAGCTTTGGTGCCAGAGATGGCGCCGACTGTGGAAAAGCTGATTGATCGATGTGTAGGAGGATTACCGTCCTGCAGTCAGGGTCTCGTACTTGCTGCAAACCCTGCGACCCTAGAGTCAGCCATCTCTGTAGCAGCTAAACTCACGGATGTGATGGTGGAATCAGGAACTCTTAAGAAAGACTCGGGAAAAGCTAAGGAAGAACCGTCAAGGAAGCCCTAACATCATCAGAAGAAGAAGCAGATGTTCATCAAAAATATGTGATGGCCACCCTTTGCAACAAGTTACTGCAGTACCTGATATTGTGGCACGCAAACCATATGTTGGCATGCATCCTCAATGTGCACAATACAAATTTCATCATTCATTTACCGTGAAGTGCAGAAAATGCAACTGTTGTGGCCGACTGGGCAACTGATTTAACAATGTCGTACTCCATCAACACCAGCTGTAAAGAATGCTGCTACGGCACTACCTCCACCACCAAACCCTGGCAATCACAACAACAACAGAGGATGCTTTAACTATGGAGAATTAGGCCACTTTTCCAAGGACTGCCCGAAGAGAATGCAACAGGGAGTTCATTCAAGAACCTCGTGGGAGGGCATTGTTGATTGGAGCCACTGCAGCTCGCCAGGACCCTAATGTGGTCACCGGTACATTTCTCTTACATGTTATGCATCTATTCTGTTTGACACACTGGTGCAGATCAGCGTTTTATTTT
>SZYD01000502.1:0-34931 GCA_009363875.1 Mikania micrantha | reverse complement strand
TCTGACACCACACCTCTGTCACCTTCCCAAAGATGATTAAGCAGATATCGATCGCTATCTAACAACATGGTCATTGTTCATGATCGAATCCCCCAGGCCCCAATTGTTAGTTTCTGCATTTCTGTACAATTGATCTGTGAAGATTATATCAATTATCCATCAAATCATGGACAATTTTAAAATTGTTTGAAAATCGAACCCAAGTAGAATAAATTCATGTCTCTTGGCATTCAAAATGCAATCACATTATTCAAATTGCTCATGGATGATGGATCCGTTTGTTTATGAGTGATTCTGTTAATTGATTCGAAAATTTGGATGAAGATTTAAGGGTTTTCTTTTTTGCTGTCTAATGAAGTATTTGAAACCTAGAATTCGATATGGATTCCATAATTATTAATTGTTGAACGATTTGATGAGAAACAAATTTTGTGTATTGGTTGACAATGATCATTGCTGACTTAAGACAAAAAATGAGGGCTGAGTGAATGGTTTCGTTCATAGCAACAAAAAGAAAAAAAGCAGAAGACCATATTATAGTCATTGGTAAGGACATTTCAAGGATAATTACATATGAGGTTTTAAGTGTATTGATACAATTTGAAGAAAAAGATGATGAAATGAACAATTTTTTGGGGAAAGAAAGAAGAAGACGGGGACAACTTTTCAGTCCCACTTACCAAAAAGTTCAAGTACATTCATGTTGAGGATTACTAGCATGCGAAATGTGCAAAAGTACAGGCCCTAATATGTAATTTCTCAAAGTTAGGGACCAAAACTGAAATTCCTACAGGGATTATCCATGTGATTAACTCTAAATTATTATCTTTGATAGGTTTTTTTATAATAAATGATCCAACAAAGCCTACTTTTAATGACTGTACAGAAGAAAAATAAAAAGACGAAAATAGGATAAATAAAAGCATGTTGGTATTTTTAGATTTTATATATATATATATATATATATATATATATATAGATATATATATATATATATATATATATATATATTAGGCCCGTTAGTAAATTTGTTGAAACCGACACCTTTACTAATCAAGCTTTAAATCTCTGCTTCAGGTGTGGTAATGTAGCTGCCATTCTTGAGCTGGATGAGAATCTCAATAAACAGTTTCGAGTTTTTAAAGCAGCTCCACAGGTTTGTTATTTAGATCCATTTTTGTTCCATGAATTGCGATTTGGGTGACTTAAGTCCATGCTATATGAGAGCGTATGACCTGGCCCATAAAAAAATGGTTGGGGATCACGGTTAATTAAGCTCAGAAAGCTTGAAGCTCAAGCCTTGGCTTGACTCATATAGGTGGGTTCCTATTGGCTTATGTAAGCCATTAGCATTTGTACAAGTTTTCTAACTACACATAAGCTTCACTGCACAAGTGTCGGCATAGGTATGCTCATAAGGATTGTATGAAATAGGAAGCAAGATCATCAAATAGAATTTCAAAATTCCCTTTAAAAAGTTGCAACAGGAATATGCCTGGCAACATGGGCGGGCTGGGTCGGGTTGGGTAACGGGTCATAATGGGTTCGGGTCAAAACAGGTTTTAAGCAAAATTTGTTCGGGTGGATTGTTCTTAAAAAACATTAATTTAGTTTAACTTCAGATGTATTATAAGTAAACAAATAGTCCATTTGGATAATTTTTAGTGATTTTCTCATCAAATATGTTATTAATCATTCTTAAATTTTTGAATCCTTTGCATTTACATAGTTTTTTAGTTACTCATCTTGACTATAGTTTTTTAGTTACCCATCTTGACCCGCATTGTGTTTAAGTGCTATCCATCTCAACCCATTCAATATTATGATGTTACCCATTTTAATCCATTATACTATAGTTGTTTACCATAACCAACCCATTTCCTTTAATATGGGTAAAAATTGCCACCTCTAAACAAGAATTATCTACAGGAATCCTAGCAGGTTAATTTCTTTCAATACAAGTTATATTAAAAATGGCCCGATGACTTATTTGGACCCATAGACCCGTTTTGTTGTCGAGCCTGTGCCATGTTGAGCCCTACTAGTTTGAATCATGGTCTCTAAAAGAGATGTTTAGTAAAGAACACATAAAAATTTGGACAAAATGTGTTTGGGGTCTAACGATACCGTATGTAATTTGTTTTGGTCTATTATCCGCCCCACCTACTTTGCCACATCTGCCCTGCATCTTTACTAGGGGCATAAAAGAGCCGAGTCGAACCTAGCCCGAGGTCATGTAGACTTGACTCGGCTCGTTTTGAGCTTAATTTCAAAAGCTCATAATTTCTAAAGCTTGAGCTCGGTTTATGACTAGTTTACAAGCTCAACCTATTTTGCCACCTCTACCTTGCATCTTTACTAGGGGCAAAAACGAGCCGAGTTGAACCTAGCCCGAGCTCATGTAGACTTGAGTTTGGCTCGTTTTGAGCTTTATTTATAAAGCTCGAGCTCAGCTTATGACTAGTTTACAAGCTCAAGCTCAGTTTGGGCTCAACTTGCTTATTATTTATTAACTGTTTGATTATTTTATTGTGTTTATAAAAAATAATACTAATTATGTAAACATATTTTCAATATTTTTGATAAAAGTTGTCTAAATACCAAGCTCATTTTGGCTCGTGAGCCTAATTGAGCTCAATAAGTGAAACTCGAACTCATGCTCGATTATATCAAGCTTCAATAAAAGCTCGACTTTAGGTTCGATTTAAGCTTTTAGTGAGCCAATCCCGAGTAGCTCACAAGCTAGTTGGATTTATGTTTACACCCCTAATCTCTACGATGTTGTCTTGAATGTGTGCCTTATCAGGATGAATAATTTTGGTTATTAAAAAATGCAGGAATCAGGAGGAGCTCCCGCCAAAAAACCACCACCAGATTACTTTCTATGATGACGGATTCCAAAGAATTTACCAAGGTGGTGATTGTAAACTTAACAATGAAGATAAATTTGGTCATGACACCGAAAATCAACAGAAATTGGCACATTGACTCATGATTAGGCGGCTAAAATGTGTACTATGGTGGTATTGGGAGGCTAGCCCTGGTTCAACTCTCACAGGTTCATCTCATGGGTGTTATGGTGTAGTGTTAGATCGTATTGTGTATCAGTTACTTTTTGCTTGTACACGAAAGGTGTGATTTTACGCCTTCAAACCGCCATGAAAAACCATGGATTTGGTGGTGGTAGGAACTCTGGAGAGTGAAACAAATTGAGACTTGGGAGGTTTACTTGGTGATTTTTGAAGTGTGTATTTGTTCGAATTGATTTTATTTTTTTTTAATTTCTGGATAATCATTCTTGGTGATGTAACTAGTTTTTTAATTAGTCAATCCGTCAAAGTGTGTTTTTATAATGTTTAAAGTTGAATGATAGAATAAAATTGGGCTTTTATAGTGTTTTTTTATAACCAAAGTATCGTCGAATTTTTTTTTCTAGGTGGTATATAGGTTCATGCATGGAAAATGAGTGGTTTTGATTATTGTTTTGGTTTCTAGGTCTTCCCCTACTCCAAGTAGCGGAAGTGGCTGACATACCGCACGACCCACATGATCGACGCTTGGGGAAGTGTCACATGTGCATGTTCCGCTACTCCAAGTAACGGAAGTGAGTTAAAATTCTTTACTCGTGATAACTGGTCCTTAATGATGCCATGAAAGCATGTTCCGCTACCTCAAGCTCTAGAAGAGTATTAAATACATGCACTTTACGATTGGATTTTTGTATTTTGTCATGTTAGTCATCCAATACTACAAGTTGCGGAAGTAGTGTCCACGTCATCCAGATACCAGAATCTTTGAATTTGAATTTGAACTATCTGAGTATCTGCTATAACTTTTACTTCATCTTTGAATTTGAATTCAGAATCGTACAACGTTATTATTTTTTGAATTGACATTACATAATTAATTCCACTTTATTATTTGCAAAATGTAAACTTTATGTTCATATATATAAAGAGATTAATCTGCATTTTTATGAACATCATAACCTTTCCATTATAACACTTTATTTATTTCTAACTCCAATGTTTTCAAACCCAGCCCGGCCCGGAATTCGGTACCTCTAGCGGTTCGGTTATGTGTTTAAGACCGTTTTCGAAAGAGCCGTCTGATTCATCCAGCAACCGGCGGTCCAACCTGAGACCGGTAGATTCGACCGGCTTCTTATACACTATAAGATCTGGCAATGAAAGCGATAAACAAATCGATTGGTGAGGCGGTTGTTGTGGGCGACTAGGAGTGAGCAAATCCTGTTGGTGTGGGGGTGGGCGACTGGGCGAGATCAGATCGGGATGATGAAGCGGTGGGCCGAGATTAGAGCTAGTTCATCTCTATGAGTTATCGATGGTTGGTGCGAAGGTGAGCGAGTGGGCGAGATCAGATCCAGTTCGTCTCTGTGAGTTGTTGACGATTGTTGAAGATGCCATTGTGTTTTTCTTTGACAGCAAGCTTTATTCTGGTTCGATACTTCGATGTTTTTGGAGAAGATGTCACGTTGAAAGGGACAAAGAGTACACGGCTTTTATGTATGAATATATAAATATATATTATATATCATATTTATAAGATCATCCGGTTCTAAAATCCAGTCCGACCGTTGACTAATAAAGAGACCGGTTTGACATCCAGTCCAGTTTTAAAAACATTGCTAAACTCACATACAATTCAATGTTAAACCATTCTCTTTCATAATCATGTCTTCATTTCGACCATTTCTTTTAAAATTATATTGGAATGAGGAAACTTTGTATCTAAATGGTATTGTTAAATATGATGAATTAGCTCTATCTACAACGTTTATTATGAGGTATAGAATGACATACGAGCAGTTTATTGATGAAGTTTGTAATCATGTTCAAATTCATAAAAAATAATATATTCTGAATTTGTTGTTGTATTACTCATTGCAAGGCATTTTCCGAAAGTTCTTATCTAGTTGCCGATGAAAGTATGAATATGTTGTACTTTCTAGCAGAAAATGACCTTAACTTCATGGCTCATATCAAGGTGAATTAGCAAACAACCTTTCCACTTTAGCAAACCAGTTGTGTGGGTCTGCTGAGAGATTTCTCGGGCACGTATGAAGTTGGGGCTGATCACAGCTGTTGTGCGGCACTATAATCATTGTGAAAGTGATGGATTTGAACATTCTGAAGGTCATATGACCATTGAAAGTGAAGAAAGTGAATTCCCCCATCAAACGATAAATCAGAAGATGAAGAGGCGGTCCCTGAGTCATAAGATCGATACAAGTTTGGAGTTTACCAAGGATTCTCCCAAGGAGCTGATCTCGATGATGACATTGAAAAGTTAAAAGACTATGGTCATCCTGATTTTGATGAGGAGGAAGACATGGACATATGGAACGAAGATTCCAATGAACTGTGTCTTGGAATGTACTTCAATTACAAAAATGATGTCATTTACGCAGATAGAAGGTGGAACATTTCCTGTAACAGAGAGCTTTATGTGACAGATAACAAACCATCATTATGGAAAGCTGAATGCAAAACCACACAACCTCAAAAGGATTCCGTTCCAGTCATAAAAACTCCATTATGTCGATGGCGTGTAATTGCTTCTAAAAGAAGAAACCATCACGTGTGGAGAATCACTACATGGACTGTGACCTGCATGCTCTCAGCGAATGTGAAATCACATCTTTATATGTCAGTTTTTCACGCCACCTTCAAAACATTTAAAAACATGTTATTAAAAATTACTTGATGAAGATTTTTACAAAAATAACAAAATTCCTAAACCATACATGGCACCATATGGTCTTCTCTTATCAAATGGATGTAAATTTGTTAGTGCAATAGTAGTAATTATATACCAGGCCCACAACTGCAATATATACAGTGGTCCATCAATGTTGTTGGCATTACTCGATGTTGCTTTACATAAGTTCATGAACAACGTCTCTAACACAACACTTCCCCAACTAAACTGACCACACACATTTAAATCTTCGAAATTATTTAAAATACTAAGTGAACTATATTATTTGAAGAATCAGAAAATAAGGTGTCACCGCACAAGTAAAGTATTATACAACGTACACGTCACATGCACTCAAAAATCTGATGCTTTATCAAGAAAATAAGTATTAAAATGATTATAAATAGTTCTTAATTTTATAGCATTTCCTTTAAAATCGTTTTCGCTAGGTGTCAAACCTAACAAGGTGTGACATCTAACGATACAATCAGCAAGAGAAGACGGTTTTTTACAGCCAGAAACAACTCCATCTTCAATAGGCAAACCCCACAAAACATTAACGCCTTCCAGGGTTATCGTCGCTTCACCAATAGGAAGATGGAACATGTGTGTTTCAGAACGTCATCTTTCGATAAGTGCTTCTAGTAGGCCATGATCAAGGTTCCGATAGCCACAATCGATTACCCCACCAAAACCAGCAATGTCAATGTAACGTTTAACATTGTCTGTGATAGGGTTGGTGTTAAGCAACGACATTTTTTTTATCGGCACGCCTAAAAACCAACTTTGTAAGCTCCCTGTTATTATATATATCACGCGCTCGGCGAGAATATTTAAGAAACAAAATATCATCGATGATTGGACCCGTATTCAATTTGTAACTCATTTTTGCGGGATTGTAATTTGGTGGGAACTTTGGAAGTAGATGACAAGAAACATGACTTATACTCTTGTATTTAGGTATGTATGATTTTTTGGTTTTGGAGATGTAGGATGGCTTAATATAGTGGTGAGGGTGAAGAGGGTGAATGCAATGTAGGAGTCAAGGGTTATTTTATGGCAATGAAGCTCTCAATATTAATACATTGAAAACGTGGCTTTAAATGATATTACAGCTCTCATATAGCTTTAAATGATTGCATGGTAAATCAAAGGATTGCATTAGAAACCAAAAAAATATCAAAACAATGAGAGTGAATGTGTACGTTGGTAGGTGGGGATTATTGAATGTGTAGTGCTTCCGTTATTAGAAATAGCGGATGAGTTCAAACGGTTTTGGCTCAATTAAACACCACTTCTGCTACTTGAGGTAGCAAAATATGTTTATGTGGCAACACAATCTGCTAAACACCATTGTTAATCACGATTAAGGAATTTTAACCCACTTTTGCTACTTGGAGTAGCATAACATGTTCATGTGGCATTTTCCCAAGCTTCCACAATGTGGATCGTGCGCCATGTCAACCACTTCCGCTACTTGGAGTAGCAGAAGCCATAGAAACCAAAACAATGATTGAAACCACCCATTTTCCATACATGAACATGTATACCACCTAGAACAAAAAAAAAATTATGTTTACGTCTTTTGTATTTGTTGTCAAACCTTTTTAGAATAATGTTATGAACATTTTTCATGAAAAAAATAATGAAAACACTATAAATTTGCTAATTTGCCTAGTCGAACAAACTTAGTCAAAAAAACTAAAAAAATGCCCAATTAAAAATTAATATATATATATATATATATTAAAAACATCATATTCAAACTAAAAAACTCACGAAGAGACTTAAAATACCATGCGTCATAAATTGTTAGAATAATTAATATGTATAGACAAAAAAAATACAAATATAAATTTAAAAAAAATACCCATTAGAAAGATAAAAAAAATGTTCAATTACATGGTATCATTTTAAAAAATAAAAAATGTTATGAACGTTTAAAAAAGATTGAGAAATATGTATGTGATTTGGATGTGCAACTTTTTTATCAGACTTACCATTCTACTGTCCTGGTGTTTTTTTTTTTTTTTTTGAACAGCAAAGATTATCTCCTTCTAAACTACTCCACATTAATTACTTCATTGCATGGGTTAAAACCCATGACCTCCCATTCTAAGAGGCAAAACCTCTACCAAGTGGGCTAGTCCCACATTGGCTGTCCTGGTGTTTTCTAATTTGTAATTATTTAGAAAATTGCTACCAGCCTCAACTACCATTCTACTGTCATGGTGTTTTATAACTTGTAATTATTTAGGAAGATGCCACCAATCTCAACTCTCAACTGCAAAACACAATTATCTTGTAGTTGAGATTCGTTCTTACACTTTTTAAAAATTTGAAACCATGGGCGAAGGTTTGAAGGGATCGGGAGTGGCGACTGTCACACCCTGAGCCGGCGGGTTGGATCGACTTCCCCATCGGACGGAAGGTTCCCGGGACGCGATATCGTGAATGATAATCGGAATGATCATATTGTTTACATTGCACATGATATATAAATGAGAAACTGCTAAGTAAAAATAGAATTACAAAGTTAAATTACATCAGTTAAGTTCATAATTTAACAATGTAAATCTACTATCTCATCATAATTCTTCTATCTTGTATCTGCACAAGATATACAAAATAAATCTGTAGTATGATGCTTCAAAATATGCAGGTCCAAAAAGCTAGGTACACTAACTGGTATCCTAGTCCAAAAGTAATAACTCCTTAGTTGACCTGTTCGTCACCTGAGAAGTCATGCAATAATAAAGTCAACACATGGTTGGTGAGTTCATATGATTTATAGTATTTGAAAAATAGCTTTGTAAACCCTTTCATGGTAAAAACCCTAACCTCATTAACATCACCTGTAATATCCAGTTCGGTATGCTTATATATAGGGCATACGAAAGGGTCGGGCATACGAAAGGGTCGAGCCTACAACCCACCCAGACGCCATCCCACCACATACTAAACCACATATGACATTGTTGTTAATGATAATTAAGCATTTTTACCTACATTCACTTCCATTCCATCATAGTTCTAACATGCACACAAAACATTTGTTCAACTCTCGGGTAACAACCTTAATCTCATTAACATCACATGTAATATCCAGATCTGTATGCTTATATATAGGGCATACGAAAGGGTCGAGCCTACAACCCGCCCAGATGCCATCTCACTACATACTAATCCACATATGGCATTGTTGTTAATGATAATTAAGCATTTTACCCTCACCCTTAACACATTAGTTCTTCAGTTCTTTGTTCTTGTAACTACACAATTTGAAATCTCATTTGATTCCTTAAGTTCATCACGAAATCATGATCAAACATAACATTTGTATAAACAAATCAATAAATGCTTAGTTAAATAAATAAATAAATAAACATTTAATAAAATCTAAGACCTAATGATTGGGCCTTGGTCAACTCGAGTAGACTGGTCTAGCAATCAGGGTTCTTAGTAGTAAAGGAGATATGTAAATCTCATCAAACATGCGACCTATAATCAATCAGTCTAGCTAGGACTTCTTTTGATATACAAGCTTTTATAGTTCTTTAGACCGTCCGTAGTTCGTATAGTTCTTTAGTTCTTTGGCACATGTTATCTTTGAGTATTTCCCATATTTTCCTCAAAACGGTTAGGGAATACTATAAATATCATCAAACATGCGTCTCATGTTCGATCAGTCTAGCCAGGACATCTTTCAAACCTGAGATTGGCACATGCTATCTTTGATATTTCCCAGTCAGACCCTTGAAAATAGTTCTTTGTACATAGTTCTTTGAAATAGATCGTTAGTTCTTTGACAACACACCACTGAAAATAGTACTTTGATTTGACCGTTAGTTCTTTGAAAATAGATCTTTAGTTCTTTGTAAGTAGACCTTTGGAAATAGTTCTTCGTTTTAGATCTTTAGTTCTTTGAAAATCGATCTTTGAAAATAGTTCTTTTAGTTGAAATAGTTATCTACTCATAATGAATAAACAACTTATCTTGAAATCATGTATATTGTATACCTAAACAGAATCTAGGATAACAATTATACATATAAACATGTGTTAAGTAAAAGCATTTAAGTAAATATAATCTTACGAAAATAATTTACGCATGCTTCTCAGCCCTGCGTTTGAAAACAAAATATTTAGAAAAGGGGCAATGAACTCACCTGTGTTGTAGCTATTATGTTTCAACCAAGAAAATAATGCGCGCTCGTTTGTTGTAAATTAAGTATCTTCAGCACCTGTGTTGATTTATTACGATTCGAATACTATAAGTATTTATAGTTAACGTATATAGGGTTTAGGTCTCGGTGTGCGACTATGTGTCCTATATACTTGCTAATGTGTTACTAAGATTTTCTTTAATTATTCTATGTTACATACCCTCTATGAATCCCTTATCCGTTATTTAATAACTTACTTTTAAAATTTTACAAAAATCGGGCAGAGTTTCCTTTGTTTTTAGTCCAAATCCAGACAATTTATATTGTCTATTTTACAACCAAATTAATTAAAGTCATTCTATTTGAATATTCTCAGTTGTTTAACCATGCCATGAATTTGCTATGGGTTGCGTGTTGACAACATAAGGTCAAACAAACCATACTTTGTTCGTCTCGTTGAATTCCCATTGATCTTGCCTTGTTGTTCTTTAGTTCTTTCGAAACCTATAGCCATGTAACAACCCTTTTTAACTTAACATAAGTTATCATGTCTCTATGTTTTGATTATTGAAATCCCAGGTGCTTCAATCCCATTGACTTCATAAAACCCATGTTTATATGTTTGAAAGGTGTATTGAAAATCCTTAGTATCGATAAGTTTGAAATCGGCTAACATCAATGGAACCCAACTTAAACAAAGGTAACAAGAACCTAAATCACCATAGCTGAATGTTCATATAGTTATTTTTGTTTAAAATTATGCATAAACACATACCACATAGCTGGTAGCTTGCAGCACATGTCAAAACCAACGGTTTCTTTAAACCAACCCAAATCTGGAATTCGGGCAGTAGGCTATCCCGACTTCTACAGGTCTTAACTTGATCATAGGAACTCCAAATCGAGCAAAATAAAACTTCATGATCAAGTTCAGGATGTTAGCTTTCTATCCATTATTTATACACTTTCTAATTCGTCCAAATGAGGCTCCAAACAGTTGGTATAAAATCAGTACTCCATTCAATACCTTCTGACTTAGGACACTGTTTTGACCCATTTAAAGTCCGAACTAATGAAACTTGTCCGAATGAAAGTTGTTCCTAACATATTGAATTAGTAGGCTGGAAAGTTTCGTGAGATAACTTGAACGTTTGCTATGTTAAAAACACAAAAGAACTGACTGAGCAGAATCTGCCAAGTTACCCAGCCCCTAGCACAGCCACTTCATGTCTTCGAAATTGCTGTGCACAGCCCCAAATCGATCCCCAACACTTCCAATATTTAACCCCTAATGTTTCTTGAGTTCCTAGACAAAATTGGTGCAAATACTAAGGCGTTAGAGGGTCCAAAACTTACTGGGAACAGGGCTGTTCGTTGGAACAGCACAGCAACACAAACAGCCCCATTTGATCATGATTCTTGCCATTATTCATCTCCAATTCGATTCCCAATTGACCCAAACATCAATATACTGTTATACTTAAGTTCTTAACTCGTTTTAGTGCAATATCCTAAGGTTTTGAAGCTCAAATCGTGACTGAAATGGTGCTGGTGTTCGAGAGAACTAACCTCAACAGTAACAACCGGAAAACAGCTCGATCTTGCTCGTTTTTGGTCCGATTTTGATGATTCAAAGCTTGGTTTCTTCTCTTAACACGATCTACAAGTTTCTATAGTCGTTTTAGTGTTTATCCTATTGATTTGAACTGAATAAAACGGGTTTTGATGCTTACCTCTCATGAATAGTAGAAAACCGTCAAAAACCGTAGCTTCTCTCTAAACCTGCGACCACATCAGCTGTTTTCGGCTCTGATCTGCTGTACTTCTGTGTTCTCCTCGTTCTCACGGTCGTTTTGACTACTAGAACGTCGAATTTGGTGGAGAAATGAGAGAGATATGAAGGTTTGAAGTGGTGGTGGTATGGTGGTGACGGGAATTCGAAAATTATTGGGGAAAAAGGTCTATTGGCTGCAACAATGAAGAGAAAAGACAAGTTCGGGGCTTTTACAGCCCGGGTATGTTCGGGTGTGTTCGGTCTCGCGCGAACGCGTCGGTTTCGGATTTTCTCGTAACGAAACATTACGATCTTTTAAGATAAGGTTTTCTAAATTATTTTAGGTGGTAATTCCTAATAAATTAACTACATATCTTTCCATTAATTTTAAAATTTCGAAAACGTTTATTTTTATCGTTTCACCGAATCGTATCGTCTTCGCGCGTATTTGTACGAATCGTCACCTGAACGAACACGACGACGACTTTACTTTCCGATATGGTTTTCTAATTACAAGATATCGTTCAGAACGTTAAACATACAGATATATTCGTGCGAATCGTCACTCATACGAATACTCCGCCAATTTAATATTCACATAACGACGTCCATTATTGTTTTGTTCTGTAAAATCTCACATACGTTTATATATAATGAAATTCAAACAAATAATCACATGATGGTTCTGTATCACCGAATAATTATCTGGCTGATGAACTTTGTTTCTGAGTTTTGTTTTTCTGAAATGATTCTTTTGCTCGTTGAACACAAAATGATAATGATACATGATTTGAATATGACATACACTGAAATACGTATAGTTTGTACCTGATTACTGTTCATGTTACTGTTGATATCACTGTTCCGGTTACGTTTCCGGCATTGATGTTACAGCGACCGCCCCCCTTTTTTTTCGTCAGTAGTGTTAGTTTTCGGATCAAAAGGTTAATTTTTTTAAAAAGATTTAATTTCGACCCCCCTCATTTTAAAAAAAAAAATTATATTACAATCTCTTCTAAATAAAAAACAAATTTTTTTTGTAATCAGTAAATAAAAAATGAACTTCAAAAGTTACTCACCTATTAAAATCTCTAATTTTTTTGTTCTCATTTATTTACCTAAATAGAGTAAATTACGGTTTTTACCCTTGTGATTTGAGTGTTTTAACTATTTCAACTCAAAATAGAATCTTCTATCATTTAAAGCCCATGTGGTTTAAACAACTAATGGTTTTGGCCTCTAAACTTGACTATTCTAACGATTTTGGCCCCCAAACTTGACTATTTTAACGGTTTTGACCCCCAAACCTAACTATGGTTAGGGGCCAAAACAGTTAGCTTTTTAAACCACATGGACTTTATTGATAAAAGATTCTATTTTGGGTTTAAATAGTTAAAGCATTTAAACCACATGAGCAAAACCGTAACTTACTCCTCTAAATATTTAAGTCTCTCCTTTCTCCTGACATATTTCCCTATACTTCCTACCATAATTTCTTTATTTTTTTCTTCTTGATTGCAGAGCCTTTTATGTCGCACCCCGGCCTTCCCGAAGGGCGCGACTGGACCGTCAGGATCGCAGTCTCAGGTCACACTGTTGCGACTTGCGAGTCCTACATGTCTGGTTACATACGTACGTCCAAATACTTGGACAAAACAGTTTTATAAAATCAGAGTTGCGGAAGTAAGTGTTTTTACAGCAGTTTAAATACAAAAGTTGCGGAAACGTTCATAAAATAGTTTTCAAAACAAACCAAGAAATAGTTGCGGAAGCGATTACAGTTATTTAACACTACAAGACATATCCAAATGTTGTTAATTGTTCAATGGTTGCAATGACCTAAGACACTAAAGCTGATGCATGGGACTCCATCCTAGCATCCTATCCTTGTGTGCGTGCCTTAACTACCTGAGAAAGCATGCGAGTAAAAAGGGTCAACACAAAGGTTGGTGAGAGCACAGGTTTTTATATCGACAATAAACATCAAAATGTTTAAAGTAAATGTTAGAAGGTTTACACTTCATTACAATGCAATATCCATTGATAGCTAGTCAATATGAGTTATACCATATGCGGGTTCGCAACCGAAGCTAACATGCTGCCTCCCACCATATCCATCCAACAAGATATGGCAATGTTGTTTGATCAATTTTGCACTGTTCCGACCTCCAGTCGGGGTGGCCATACGGCGCGCAACAGTGGGGCTTGTCAGGCCCAAATAGTACTATACAGAATTACCACGCTAAGCGCCACGCGCTATTAACGGTTCGAGATGCGTTTAATGAGGACTTATCAGTTTTGTGGATGAGTACCACACATATGCATATACGTGATATTATCATGTACAAATGTAACCAAAAAGTATGTTTGTTGTTTAAAAACAGTTGTATGCAATGTTTTCTCCCCCAAAGGTAGAAAATAAAAAAGGGGCCGTGAACTCACCTGGTAAAGTAGTTCCGGTTTATGTGTTGTTCGCTACCTGCGAGTGCTAGCAATCCTGCTAGTAAGAACTTATAACCATATAGGTGTGAGTATGTGTTTTGTGGTGTGTTGTATCCCATACAACTCCAAGTGTCGGTGTGCTCAACCGAATGTGAGTGTGTTGACTGGTGTTGACTTGACGAATTGTTGATGACACGTTGGTTTCGTTTAGTTTGTTTAACGTGCCATAAATACAAGTACGACACCTACATGCATCCTATGACTCTAATCGTACAACGTTCACTTAGGTGACATGTAAGAATCGTAAATGTTTCCATTTTTGGAAAGTTTCCATTTTAGGAAAGTGTAGTTATGAAATCTCATTTCATAAAGCTAATACCATTAGTATGTTTATAGAAAAACGTTTAAACACTTAAAGTATATCGTTTGCGCATAAATCGCCATTTATGGCGTTTTCCCCAAATAAAGTTTCCTTATTTGGAAAGTATCAGTTTAAAAGCTTGTTTTTACAAATCAAAGTTTCCAATACGCTTAGGTTATATTGTGTTTTTTGTATGTTAATGAGAATCGGTGTTTTATGATGTATTATTCAAATGTTCATAAACCTAAGGATTTATGATGTTTTTTACTTGCTACACAAAAGAATGACAATATTTTATGTTGTTTTTCATACATTATTTCATATGTTTATGACATTTCTTTCGAAAACAACGTTTTATATTGTTTTATCTTGACAATACACATGATGTTTTTAATCAATAAAGGCACATGTTTAACACTTACAATTGTAGTGTTTTTGCGAATAAACATGATGTTTTATGAAACTGAGAGTTTCATGATGTTTTTCGTAAGGTTAACGAAACTGAATATTTTACAATGTTTTTTCAGATGTTCATAAAACTAGGTGTTTCATTGTGCTTTTCACTGAATAAACAAAAATGATGAGAATGTTGTTATGATGCTGTTTTTTTCATATGTTCCTTCGAATGTTCATGATGTTTCTTCAGATAACAACGTTTTGTGGTGTTTTTTTTTTTATTTTGGAAATACACATGGTGCTTTTTGTTCAGCAAATTCACATGATGTTTAGTACATACAATTGTTTGTTTTCCAAAATAAACATGTTGTTTTATGAAACTGGGTGTTTTATGGATTTTTTTTGTGTAAGTTAATTAAACTCAACAGTTTAAAATGTTTATTTCGGATGCTTGTAAATCTAAGTGTTTTATGTTATTTTTCACTAAATAAACAAAAAGGATAACAATGTTTTATGGTGTTTTTCATATGTTTTTTCAGATGTTCATGGTGTAGTTTCGTCCGAAAACAACATTTTATGGTGTTTTAATGCAACAAATACACATGAACGCCATAAAACGTTCATGCGTAAAATTATATAGTTAGAAAACACCATGGGCAAATTAAGCGTCTACTATTTTGTTTATTGTTCAACAACACCATAAAATGTTCAGCTTCAGGAAATCACGAAAAAACCCTATATAAAGTTATAACTCATCTAGAATTAAAAGTTCGCAAGAAGCTAGAAAGTACAGATTAAATGAAAAAAAAAGATGAATAATTTACTATTTATAATAAACAAATAAGTAGGAGGGATATTAGTCCTCTTAGTATATAAGTCATATAGAATTACTAACACATGACATGCTTATAGTTATTCATGTAAGTTAAAATTTATTATTTATGGTTTAGTAATTAAAAACTCGTATTTAAAAATTTTAAAATCATTCTACTTAGTTATACTTAAAATGTTATTTATTATACTTATATTGATATTTTTATTAATATTACAAATTTCATGTTTATTTGAGTTATTTTCATTGCCTGCTTTTTTAAGAAAAAAATTTAACAATTAAACAATCAATTTTTTTAATAATCATTTATTCTAACATGTGTTTGTAATACTATAACTAAATTATATGTGTGAAAGTAAAGAAATATTTGAAACTTTATGAAGAATTGATGTAACTTTTCATTTTTATTCAATTATATGTAATGTAATATGTAATTTTATTTATAAAAAGTAGTAATAAATTGTAACATTTGTGCATATAGTCATGTAGTTGTAAACAGTGTTAGAACAGTGTCTGTTCAGTTTCAGTTCAATCAATGTGTTTCAGTATGTTCATAATGTGTGCTTGTGTGTTACAGGATCTTAGTAGTCAGAAAACAAGTATGTATTATTTATTTACAGTCGATTTCACTAAGCAAGAACAGTAACTTGTTATATCGAAACAGTGGTGGGCAGCGAGAGTGAGCCCTATACATATACTGCGTTCGGTGTAACAGGTTAGTGTTAGTGCGTAGTGTCGAGACGAATAGTATAACAATTAATTCAACAAAGATCGTAATCTGTAAGCGAGACTGAGTATAGTTATGGGTGACGATCCATAATCGTACGAATGTTGAACTTATAATTACGATTAAACGACTTTAAATATTTTAATACGATCGGAAAACGTACGCGATTGCGGGTATACACGTAAATTGTGAATGTATAACGATCCGACAACACACGAAGAGTAAAATAATTATATTAATTATTTTATATTTTTACAATTTTGAAACTCATCATTTTAATGAGTTTAACAACTCTTTTTAATTAAAACCGCGTAAAATACGCGTTACGTTCCGGAAACGCGAACCGAGCGACCGAAACGAACCCGAACACTACCCGGACTATAAAAGCCCTAAAGAAGGCCATTTCCTTCATTTATTATCAGCCAAACCCTCTCTCTCTCTATAAATTTCGCAAACCCTCTCTCTCTCTAGAAAACCGAGCTTCAAACGCGCGTATCTCCTTCGTTTCTCGACGGAATTCGGTGTTCTTGGTGTCCACGCGAAGCTCTCGACAAACTCTACACGAAAGTACAAGAATATCGCAGTTTCATCCAACCAATCTCGAGGTAATGATGCTTGAAAAATCCGGATATTAGGGTTTTCTATGTATATTGGGTGAAAATTTAAGATGAAACCGGTTCTAGCACTCCCTTTCTGATTTCGCACCTTTAGCAACCTCATTTGATGCTGTATTAACATAGATCGTGGCCTAGGAGTGGGTGATTGACGCAGGTGACAGGTTCGGGTAGGAGGAACTGGGCGCGCAGGTGACGAACCCTGCTGTCAAAGGTTTGGGCAGCGAACCTTCATGGTTCGTTGGGCTATCAACCGAACCCTAGAGTTCCCCACGAGCCCGCAGCTAACTTTCAGCCTGGTTCCCGAACCCTGGACATGCTACGAACCCTGTGCAGATCCCACGAGCCTTCACGAACCATTGATGATCAACAAGTTGCTGCGAACCTTGCATGGTTCGTTGGTAGTGACCGAACCTTCAGACATGCAGCCGGCCGAACCCTGATGATCTACGAACCTGCATGGCTCCATTTTAGCCGAACCATGTGGGATACTTTGGCCGAACCCTTGAACATCCTATCATCACCGAACCCTTGGTTGGGGGCGAACCCTAGGCTAAACCCAAGAGGGTTCGCTGCCCAAAATGGCAGCTTCCCTTTTCTTCGGCCCAACTCCAATCTATTTGGTCCAAACGCATTAGCACTAGGCCGTAAGTGTGAGTTAAGCCCAATGGAGTTAGGTTGGTCCATTAGACTCTCAATTAGTTCGATAACGCCTTGGATCGTTACATAGATTTCATTCACACTTGTTGGTCAACTTAAAGCTTTAGGCCCCCTCAAATTCCATTGGTCCATTAAGATTTTTAGTGGGTTGACATAAGCTTGGGCTTGTTACAAAGGTTAATTACATGTTGATTGGGCTAACATCACAATTAATTGGCCCAATTGTTAACCTAAAAAGGCCCATGGAACTTTGATTTAGCCCACCATGAATTATTGGGCTTAAGGCCCATCATAGGCCACTACTCAAAGTAAATTGTAATTCGATCTCATTGGGTTTAAGTTTATAACCTAAATCATGAGATCAAATCACAATCGCAAGGACTTAAGAAACAATTGAACATCTTTTCACAATACATGTTAATCAAATGGTGATAGAACTCGCAAACATTCATCATTGTATGCACAAGGAGTGTACACAACAGAACATTTCCCATTAGTTTCTTGAACCCATGATCAAACAATAAATCCAAGACATAACTTTCAAGTGTTAATCAAGTTCAAGTGATCACAAGTCAATCAATGAATCAAAGTCTATACAATTATAAATCTTATATCTTATGTATGATTACAATGATATAGGAACAAGTTAGAAGTCCTGTTTGCTACTTGCTAACTGTTTAAGTTCAGAGTCTACTGCAGACAGGTGAGAACTTTAGCCCCTCTTATACTGTTTTATAACTGTTTTGGGGTGGAACACGTGATCAAAACCGCTATTTCAATCTTGTTTCATTACACAAGTTATGTGTAAGTCATAAACATTTCAGGTTCATCTTACGAATCCAAGGGATTCATCAATTGTTTAAAGAAATTGTCAACTGTTTTAATTTACTTGTCAATTACTAAACTCTTTTCATTAAAAAGGTTTTATAAGGGACTTTTGAACTGTTTTGAAATTATTTACTCAAATGTATTTATGAAGGATAAACACTTTTTGATAAAGGATTTTACAAACCCTTTTGTTATAAACCTTGTTATTACACAAGGTCATCACATCATGGTATTCAAAACAAGTGGTTCACAACATGGTATCCAAATCAAGTGGTTCAAAACATAGTATTCAAATTCATTGGTTCAAAACATGGTATTCAAATTCATTGGTTCAAAACATGGTATTCAAGTCAAGTTGTTCACATCATGGTATTCAAATCAAGAGATTCATTTCATGTTACATAAACAAAGGATTCAACTCGTGGAGTTAAATCCAGGTTTTCAATAAGACATTAACACATCCGGTTAAAGTAAGATTCAGAAAACATGGTGTCCATTGTTGTAAACAAACTTATAAACCCATCAAGTATCATATTCATTAGCGTTAGTACTGGGTGATCACAACAAGGGAAAGCGGACACATTGTTTCTTATCCAGGATGGAGTTAGCTTTTAAATTTGTTTTAAAAGCTAACTGCAGGTCTGGTGTCATGGTTTTCTTATCCAGGATGGAGTTGGCTTTTAAATTTGCTTTTAAAAGCCAACTGCAGGTCTGGTGTCATATGGTTATCAAAACTGCTGACGTATTATCTAACTCCAAACGTGGTTTGGGACTTGATATTATCGGCTGTCGTGCGAACAGTGATTGGACTGTTTACACTCATTTTCTTACTTGATGTTAGTTTGGGTTGCAGCTCATCCGTGTGAATCTTATGATGCTTTAACTTACCTATGTCTTATATCATATAACTCATGTTTACAAATGTTTAAACCTATTGTTCTCACCAACTACGTCTGTAGTTGACAGTTACTTTTCACGTGTTTCAGGTAATCAGGTTTAAGGCATTCTCAGAGACAACTAAGGAGACCATACTAAGATAGAACAAGATGAAGAAACATGCTAGGATGGATTAGAAACACACTAAATCCTAAATGTTTAATTGTCTTGTTTGGAGTCTTATTTTGTAACTATATTTTGGGTCTGTAGTTGTCTTACTTTTGGTAGATAGATTGTCTGTAACAAATCAACTGTCTAAACATTATGAAATGTAGTAATCCATTGTGGTTGTTCTTATTCAATACTTGTGCATGATTCAACTGATCATACGTCACCGCGCCGTGGATTCCGCACGCGGCGCAGGGGTGTGACATAAATTAATGAATCAGGCTTAATATTTTCCTATATAAATGGATTTTATTTTGTTAAGACTCTGTAGTTTCATACTATGTAACATTTGGTTGGTTTAAATTTTCATATTTAACTTATATCAATTGCAGATATATTATATTATTTAAAAAAGTTATTGATATGTTATCTTTTATTCAACGAGTATAACACATAAACTAAAGGTCAAGTTCAATTATCACTTAAAACATTTTTTCTTAGAGGTTACTGACCTGGTTTGCATGTGGTCGCGTTTTACTTGTTTCTCTCGGTTAGTTGGGTTTTGAAAGGACCTGAAGGTTTACCACTTAAGTGAGTTTCCATGATTATAAAAAACTATATGTATATATATTTCGGTTAAAGTCGTCTTATGAACAAAATATATATATTTATGAGTAGATTTTAAAAACATATTATTTTCATATAGAGAATTGGATTTTCTACTTGCAAAAATGTAAGGGACTGTTAAAACAAAAATAAAACTTAATTACTACTAATTTATAAATACAAATAGGGAAAATTTCATATAAATATAACGAACTTTTCATTTTTTCCAATCAAGTCACTAAAACTTTTTTTTGTCTCAATTAAGTCATTCAAGTTAATTTGTGTTTGAATTATATGTTTTTAACCTGAATTGTAGATAATAAATGTTGATATAAGTTTAAGTGAATAATTTAAAAAAATGACTGACTTGAATAAGTAATTATTAATTTTTTGTTATTTGTCAGATATTAGTTAAAATTAATAATTATTGATTCAAATCAGTTATTTTTTTTTTTTAAAAAAATTCACTCAAACTTATATCAACATGTATTACCTACTATTGAAGTTAAAAACATAGAATTAAAACACAAAAGAAACATGAATGACTTAATTATGACAAAAAAAGTTTGAGTAACTTGATTGAAATAAAATGAAAAATTGGTTACATTTATACAAAGTTATCCCATAAAAATAACATAAAACTTATCCATGCAATTAAACTTATAAAATAAAAAAAAATAAAAAAAAAATGAAAAAAAAAAATTGTTAAAAATATATAGTACGAACCCCCCACCCCTTAAATCCTTTAATTTCTCACAAGTCGGAATACATATCTTCGTTGTGTTGTCTATCTCCCCTTCCCTGCTCGAAGTTGTTTTTAGCCCCAAATCCACTTCGCTTGCCCCGAACACCATACAAACCCGCCAAAAGGTATTTCTAATAATCGATCTTTCCCCCAAATTTTCATTTTTTTCAAATCATAAACCCTCCCACTTTCCCCCACATTCTAGGGTTTCTTTCCCCCTTTTCACCATCTATGGCGTCTAATCTTTCCCATTCTTGCAGGTTTTCCACCACAAATCGTGATTTACCCGCTGGTTTATGCTCTTTGTTCGGTGATCCATGGATGAGTCTGTTTGTCGATCGGAGGCGGGATCTGAGAGCTTAGGCGAGAAGAGAGCGTTGGAGAATGGGTTTGATCGGGATTTGAGTGGTAAGAAGGTGAAAAGAGGTGGTGAGGAGGTGAAATTGGCGAGTGATGTGAAGAAAGTGGCGGAGATTGTGTTGGTGTTGGCGGCGATGGGAAAGATGAGGGGTGGGAGGAAACCGACGACGGTGGAGGTGCAGATGATGGTTGAAGCCAGGGAGAGATTGGTGGAGGTTTGTAAATCGTTTGCTCCTAAAGATGTTTTCCCGACGGATGATTTTGGGTTGATTATTGAGGAGCTTGGGTTGAGTAGATTGACGGATCAGAAGTTGGGGAGTCGGTCTTCAAAGTTGTCGATTGCTGAGAGATTGCAGGTTACAAAGCAAAAGGTACTATCAGTAGTTTATTGAATTTGCAGGTGCTTAATTGTTTGATTTTGGAGGATTTTGTAGTTATTTGACCTGTTTTTGATGCATTTTATTTGATTTGAATATTCATGTATTGTTAGTTTTATGAGTGAATTCTGCTTATAATGCTAAGGGTTAGGAGTTCTTGGAGAAGTAGGATAAAGGCTAAAGATTTTTAGAATTTTTAGATATTTTGAGGTTAAATGTCAGAGATTTAGAGTTGTAAGAATGACCCTAGAAGTAGTCATATCTTAGTTTTAATGTAACATGTATTTGGTATGATCTTGATATGTATTATAATTTAAATTTGATATGCGTGTTACATTGTTTGCTTGTATGCTTATAATTTTGTTTGTGTAAAAAAATAATCATAAAGTAGATAAATATAAACTTTGTGGCATTTTTGAGCTGGAGATTTGTTCACAAGAAACCTCTTTATCCCGTTGTGATAAGGTAATATTTGTTTTCGTCCAACTCCCTTACCCTACTGAATAGTGTGACTTTACTTGGTATGTTTGTTTGTAGTCATGCTTTACTAGAAAATGGTTAGAATCATTAGGTTTGTTAACATTTGAGAGCTAACTTTTGAATATAGAAATTAACATGCTTATTTCTGTATTTGCAATGACAGTTTTATAGGTCTTACTTTTTTATGTCATTTGGTAGTCTTTTCATCTGATATTCTGATTATATTTTATTTGTTTTGATTATAGCTTCTTACAGGTGGTTGCTCTTGCATGTTTATTATGTTTATGAATGCTAATCTGTTCTACATTTTCAATTAGATGGAAAAATCTGAGGTGTTTCCACTTCATTCTAATATGTATACACCACCTCGGCTGCAATCAAATTTAAGTGGACCCGCTGAAAGCCATGGGACCCCCAATGCTGTTCGTATGTTTCCATCAGACAAAGCAAATCATGCGCATGTTTCTTCTGGAAGTTATCAGAATCATTCAAATGCAGTTCATGCTTCTGCTACCAATTCTAGAACTTTACCTTATCAGCTGCCCACAAGTGAGGTAAGACCTGGGGTGTCAAATATCTTACCAGTCTCTCGGGCAGATAGATCACATTTCAGAATAGATGGTGGAGCAAATGGGTCTCCTTATACGTCACATTCCCAAGGTACATTTCTCTCTCTCTCTCTCTCTCTCACACAGTTATGGTGATATGTATGCTTGTGAACCTGAACAAAACTGGACTGAGTTGAGCAATGATCAAACCAGAATTGAAAAAAATATTGGAACCCAGGAGCCACACTGGTAACTGGTTTAGATTGGTTCAGTATGGTGTGATTTTTTTCCAAACTGGTCGATAAACTGAATTCAAATTTGGTTTTTTATTGTTAACATGTTTGGTGCCATTTTAATATTGGACTTAGGGGTGTCATTTTTATTCATACCCGAATAAAAAACCCAATTTACATACACCCGAACCTAAATTAGTCAACTTGAACTAGCTCTAAACCCGAATCTGATGATATAAAATCAAATCGGTATATGCATCAAATTATATAGGATTCAGGCTTACTCGAATAACCCGACTAATTTTGAAAACCTAATTTCTATTTTTCTAGTCTTTTTATATATACGTATCAATATATGATTGTATGGCATTATTAATTCCAATTTTCTATTAAAAAAATAATATACAACGTCTAGTTTTTAAAACCAAATCCATATACAATTGATGAATATATGCCTGTATGGCATACAATCAATCCATACATACATTCATAGTTTCATGCAGAGATGTAATGATTACGATGCATTACGTCATTACTAATTCTCAATCCTAAATTCCCAATCAAAATTAGTATTTGTAGTTTAACAATTTACTTATATATTTGTATCAGTTTACTTTGGCTACTATATTATTTATTGTTTACTTAGGCCAAAATTGAGTTGTTTACTATGTGCGTGCGAAAACGAACATTTAAACCCGAAACCCGAATAACATAACCCGATATCTGAACACGGAATAAACCGAATTCTATTAGGGTCGGTATTTGGTTAATATTTCATACACAAATACCCAAAGAACACCGCTAATAAGACATTTGGACTTACTAAGGACTGATAATTAGAAACCCAAAAACTGGGTTTTATTTTCATTTTTTACATATGTAATGTACTGAAGTAGGAAGCTTCTTATTTTTGACATTCCTACTTTACAAAATATTTGTTTTTAAACTAAAAACATGTAATTTAAGATAGCTACATTCAATGTGGCTTTAAATTAAGAAAATGTCTTATTCATTGTTTTTATATACAAGATATCAATTAGCTTGGAAAATTTACTAATTTGAATGAACAGATTTATGAAGGATAAAGTAGGAAAATCAATGATTAATAACTATCATTTTTGAAAGAGGACAATTCCTGTAGTACAAATTAAAACAGAAACTTGGACAATTTTTTTTGGTGGTGTGTGTTTTGGGGGGGGGGGGGGGTTCAATAAATTTTATTGATTTGAATGATATAAACTACAGTAGGAGGTCCTTTTTGAAGCTTGGTTTCATACTTGATATTTATATATATTTTTATTTTTTTAACTTTCTTTTGTTTTATTTATACATCTAATTGACAAATGTGTTACAACTGAAGTTTCTTATTTCATTTATGACTAATAACATGCATCACTAAATGTAGGAAATTTGGCTGGAGATGCTGGGAAAACTCCAACATGGTCTATGCAGCCTCAATCTACCTCATTTGCCAAAATTAGTTCTGATAAACCGCATGCTAAAACTGACGTTTCATCTAGACAATACACCACTCAAGTAACACCTAATCTTACGAATGTAAATCAACACCGCATGAACTTCATTCAACCTTCTGCTGCTGATACCCACACTGAAATTAGTAAAATTGTTCAAAAGTTACTACACCCGCATGTATTAGAACAACCCACATGGATTCCACCTTCTAGGGATTACATGAGCAAGACTTTGGTTTGTCAAATCTGCAAAATTACCATTAATGAGGTGGATACGGCCCTTGTTTGTGATGCATGTGAACGAGGGTATCATTTAAAATGTTTAAATTGTAACCCAAAAGCTATACCTAGAGGTGAATGGCAGGAATGGCATTGTACAAAGTGTTTGGCTATAAGTAATGGAAAACCTTTGCCTCCTAAATATGGCCGTGTTATGAGAAACATAAATACACCAAAATTATCTTCTAGTACTATCACAGTTCAACCAACTATAGACAAGAAAGTGATGTCGCCAGATGTGAATGTAAATGGCAGCTCTTTTTCACAAAGTGGTTCTGGTGGGACCGCAAGTAATGATGGTAAACTGGCAGAAACACCCGTTAATGAGAATCAAGAATTTGGGACCGGCAACCTGGTTGATAACAGGCTTTCATCTAATGCTCCAGAAATTTCTTCTAATGGAAAAAAGCTAGAATTTGGCCATAGTGGTGTAATTAAGGAGGATGAACAAGGTGAAACTGTGACAAAAAATGAAACTCTAACTGTGGTTGGTGAACATGAGGGTCCTGCATCAAGTAGCATGAATGAAGTTGAATGGGTTGGGGGTGTAGTAAAAGAAACTGATGGAAAATCATATTATAATTCTTGTCGTGTTAATGGAACTGTATATAAAGTGAAAGATTATGCTGTTTTCAGCTATGCTGGTGACAGACATCTGCCTAATAAACTACAGGTAAGCAGCTTGTCAATATGCAGTATATGCCATTTTATTCATACAAGTTGTACTCTAATTCTTGGAGTTTTAGCAAGTTTTCTATACAATCAGTTCTTGTTGACAATAATGGTATTTATGTAAGAATGCTTTGCTGCAGACCATGTGGGAGGATGGCAAGACAACAAAAAAGTGGGTTACTGTCACTCGCTGTTTTTTTCCTGATGATTTACCTGAGGGTGTTGGTCGCCCATGTGCCCCTGAAAGCAATGAGGTGAAATTTCTGTAAGCAAATTTGGGTGACATTTCATGGTGTCATTTATGTGACTATAGATTAGAGATTTTAGTCTAATGTACTTTTGCTTTTTCCATAATTACATGCTTGATTCTTGGATTAGCTTGCTCTTACCTTGTTGTCATTGTATATCATGCCTTTTTATTAATGTATGCAATGGTGACATGAAGATAGGTTTTTGATGCTGCCATGTCGTTTTCTTTAGATCGTATAGGACATTTGCTTACAATCGTTCACGATCTTGCATCAATTTTTGATGCTTTATTTTTTTTCTAAAACCTAAATAACTTAAAGTACTGCTGTCACCATCTTTACATGCTATAGAAAGTTGTTTACATACGTCAGTTAATTTTTTTATACCCAAGTGAAAATTTTATGCTTTATTGTTTTAAACCTATTTAAATTTATGGTGCTTCTTGTAGGTATATGAATCCAATCATGAAACCACACTAGTGGCTGGCCTGATTCATGGTCCATGTGAAGTTCTTCCTCCAAGCAAGTTCTCTGAAGAAAGTGATATGCGAACTCGCTTGAGATCAAGATCCAATGATAGATCAAAACCACTTTTTCTTTGCAAGTACGTCTCTATTAATTATTATTTTAATTGCTAAGTGTATTCTTTCATTGAGTCTGGCAAGGAAAAGATAAATGTTATTTTAATTTCAATGCAAAGGTTTTACATAAGCTATGTTACACCAAGTAATCTAGATTTACACTCCAGTTTGTTTGAAGTAAATCATTTTGTTAATACGATAAAATTTTAAATTTTTTAATACTTTTAAGTTTTAAAACATTGTTACTTGATTAACCTATTCTTAACAACAATCAATGAGTAATTACTTATTTTAAAGGTCTCAATGAGTATTTTGTATGATTTTCAAGTTATTATATAAAAATATCATCATTATCATCGTACTCAATACATCCCATCATTAGCAAAAAGAAGGTAAGGTTTGAGGAGGGTAAAATGTGGACAGCCTTACTTTTAACCCGTAGGAATTGACAGGCTTCTTCCATTGAGACCCTTGGCTCAAGAAATCTAATTAACCGACCAACCCAACACTTTTAACGTTATTTTCGCAAAAATTAAGTAAGCAAACAAACAAAAATTAAGTAAAATAATATTCAAATTAGTGAATTTAACTTTTGCCCCTTGAGTGGTGACACATAAGTATTTAAAAATATGTTCACCGTAATTCCTTAAACATGTGTGATGAATAGTGTCACACAAAAAATACTCCATTTTGGTGTCTTGGATGGAGATAGTTTACATTAAATTTTTTGCCATCTTGTGTTTTTCTTGTATGTGCATCGGAGATGGTTTTAGAAAAAGACCAATTAATTTGTATATCAATAATTTTTGAGGTTAGAATGGGCTGGTTTGTTTATGGCATAAAACAAACATAAGGATAACTCTACAAATGTAACCAACTTTTCATACTATCCCAATTAAGTCACTGGAACTTTTTTTTGTCCCAATTAGGTCATTCATCTTACTATGGGTGTTCTAATTCTATATAAATAACCTCAATAGCAGCTTATTGCTAATTTTCTACATATTTAACTTATTCAATATGTTAAGTGGTGATATAATCATTTTATAAAGTAAATAATAAATTAAAAACTACTTAAAACCATCCACATTTACGCATGATATTTGAAAAAATTAAGTTCCAAACGTTAAATATTGACACACACTGTTTGAAAAACTTATATTTTTTTCAAATATATTGCGTAAATGTTGATGATTTTAAATAATTTTTAATTTATTATTTGCTTTATAAAATGATTATATCACCATTTAACATATTAAATATGTTAAATATGTAGAAAATTAGCAATAACCTGCTATTCAGGTTATTTATATAGGATTAGAACACCCAAACTAAATTGAATGACCTAATTGAGAAAAAAAAAAGTTTCATTGATTTAATTGGGATAGTATGAAAAGTTTGTTACATCTGTGTAGAGTTATCCCCAATCATTTTTAATATATAAAGCAAAATAAGCTACAGTCATTATAAAGTAGAATAAGCTATAACCAGTATTTTGTTTAAAATACAAACTTACCCAGTGAAATCCCACTTATAAGTAGGGTCTGGGGGGAGAGATGAAAACAAACCTTATCCCTACCCCTAGAGAGGCGGCTTCAGAAGAGACCCCTGGCTCATGAAGACCTCTTTTTTTTTTAATTTCTTTATTTTGTTTTTTTATTTTGTATTTTGTTTAAGATAATTATAACAAAACTTATCTAACATATAAGTATATAACATACATCTTCAACAATAACCAAATCTTATAACCTATTAATTGAAAAAAATCATAGTTGAACCATTTATTGTCCCAACCAATTTGGTTATTCCGGTTTGGGTTTTTTGGTTATCTGGTTATTTCTATTTGAACATATTAACATTCTTTGTTGTTTTTTTGTGGTTTGCATTATTGTTTTTTGGGGGGGATGGTAATTGAGTTTATTGCACATCATTTTTGTCTCCATTTATAACAAAAATGCGTATATGACATCATGCTAAATATCTGATTTTAATAAACATGTTTGTTTCTGCAGATGGTTTTATGATGAAACAAAACTGTTATTTCGAGATGTTACCTGCTAATGTAATTTATGCACTTTAACATTCGACCCAATGTTCTCCTCGTCTGTAAGATTTAGTCTGTTAGTTTTATTTTTAAAGAAAAAATAGTTTTATTTTTGCCTATTTGATATTATGTGTTAGATTGTCTAATGCTCTGGAAATTAACTGGCCATAATGTATTGCATTGTATGATTCACTTAGTAGAATGTGTCATTTGTTGTGGTTACTAACTTACTATCATGCCAAATTGCAAAGTTTAGAATCTAATTATCCCTTTTCTTTTCTTTTTTTAAAAAAATTTTAACAGCAAATAATCACAAACTAAATATTATTATTTGTTTTGGCTACGGATTTGTTTAGACTTTAGAAGTTGAAGAAACATCTTTCGTACTTTCACTGATTTTAAATTACAAGTTCAAAATGTGGTTCATTGCTGAAACAACACTTGTCTGATATGAAGGTAAAATACAGAAAAAAAATGTAAAAGTTCATTTATTTTTGTGGATATTTGTCTTCATCAACTGGGGTGAGGTGAGGACTGGGGAGTAGGGTTATCGGTTCCTTTTAAAGTTTGAAGTCATGGGAGTTAAATGAATTGCTTCCAACTGAAAACTAATTAGTATATAAAGTTTAAAATAAAAGATAAAACACAATTACATGGTTCATTGGTTTGTCACTTGTGAGGAATAGAATAAACTAACGTTAAAGGGAAAAAGCTAACGTTCAACTCCAGCATTCTTGTAATCTTCTCATTTTATTGTAGTTTAATGTAAACATATTCTTTTTTAAGATTTAAAATAAATGGCTATGTAGCGGCTTAAAGGTTGTCATTCTAAGATTAAGTTATCATGTATATAAATATATACGGGTTAAATCTACTGTAAAAAGATATTTTTGTTTAACAAGAGTAAGAATTAATAAGAATTTACTGTGACATGTTAAAAATATAAAACGAAAATCTAGTACAAAAAGAAAGTTCAGTACAAAAAATAAAAATTCAGTAAAAAAATAAAAATCTATTACAAAAAAAATAAAAATACAGTACAAGAACATACAGTGAAAAATACAAAAACAAATATAATATAAAAAAATAAAAATATAGTACAAAAAATAAGATTTATAACTTTATTATCATGTCACATGTCAAAATTTTATTAATTCTTACTATTTGTTATCAAAAATCTCTTTTTGTTTAATTTTTCATATATATATAGGGTGTGGTTCATTTGTTAACTTATGTTTATTGTGTTATCAAGTAGTCTTGGCCTCTTGGGGGAAAGAGAAGCCCAGTTCATCGATGGTTGGCAAGTATGATGGTCCTAATGATGATCCTACATGTATTCAAGCCGACGAAATTAGTAATATTATCCCTGAACGTATTGAGCAATATAATAGAGAAGTAACCGAATAACATCATATTACTTTGGGACTCACATTAAAGTAAATCTAAAGGTGTAGGTTTTTTCATCTTTTTTAATTAATGTAAGCAGGGCGCACATTAATTAAAAATAAATAAAAAACATACACCTTTAGATTTACTTTAATGTGGTCTCCAAAGTAATAAGATGTAGTTATTCGATTATCGCAATAAGGAACGGTTAACAATTGAACCATTACCTATATATATATATATATAGTATATGGTTACTTTACAAAGGCAAAAAACCTTAAAAAGTGTAAGAAAAAATCTTAGTCACTTATTTTAAAAATGAATGGCTCTAAACGTGACACCTCACATGGGGGATTTGAAAAGAAAATAAGATGGCTGGAAGGGTATAATATGTATTGTAGCAATTGTTGACTTTTAACAATTTCCCCATTTTTTTTTCAAACTACAATAACTTTTTTACACGTTATTTTTTTAAAAAAAACTACACTATAAAATCGAGAATTTTTTTATCTCTACAACGAGTATAATATTGTTATATAAAAAACGAACAAATATGTGTTGTATGAAATTGGGGTGTTTTTATGGTGTTTCTTCATGTATTTGATAACCGAGTGTTTTATGGCATTTTACGAACCTAATGTTTTATGGTGTTTTTTCATAGATACGTGAAACTGAACATTTTATAGTGTTTTTCACTGAATAAACAAAAATGATAACAATCGTTTATGGTGACTTTTTATATGTTTTCTGGATGTTCATGAAACTAAGTATTTCATATTGTTTTTTTTTTAAAGTTCATAAAACTGAACATTTTTATGGTGTTTTTTCTTAAAATAAACAAAAAGGGTAAAGTATTATGGTGTTTTTAGTGTTCATATATGAAGTTGCTTAATGTTGGCCCTAATGTAATAAGATGTAGTTATTCGGTATATAGGTCAAGGATAAAAAAAAATGACACTTATCTTTTGCTACAACCAAATAACTCATTTCAACCAATAACTAATTTACACATAAGCATTTTATTAAATTATTAAAAAGGGTATGATTGTCATTTTCACCACGATATAAGATAAGGACAAAATTATTCTTTTTTTATTAGTTGTACTACTTTAACATTTTTAATTCATTATTAATTACTTAAAGACAAATTAAGTTTTCATATTTTTCTTTCTATAATCACCACATCTATGTAAAAGATGTATTTTACAACTGAGTTTTTTTAATATTATATTTTTTTACAATCAATGAACTTAATGTATTTTTTATTTTTTTACGAGGGTTACAGTGATATAAATAATGTATTTTTTGATTTCAAAATTTGTTGTTTTGTCTTTTTAGGAGGATTACAATAACGTAAATAATGTATTTTATTTTTATTTTTATGTTTTTTATGTAAATAATTTTTTTATTTGTTCCTTTACATTCGTTCCTTTACATTCATGTAAAATGATTTTTTGAACGATATTTTACTTGCAATTTTTTTCCCTTTTTTAGGTCATGATTATAAATGTATTAATTATTTTTGTAGTGAACTGTTTAATGTGTAAGTAAAATTAAATTAGTAGCAAGATTATGGATAGTACCATTGTTGAGATCTTAATAGTTATATTACAATAATGCAAGTTTGTATGTACGAACGTATAAATTGAACAATTATAATAAATTGGTTACACATTGTAAGTTGAAAGTAAAAAACATAAGAAATTAAATAAATGTTACAACACTGCAAATTTAATCAAAATTTTATATTTTTATAAAAAATATAGAAGTAAAATTATGAATAGTACCCATTGTTGGTTTTGCTCTTCTTGTTTGAACTTGGTTCATCCTCATAAATTTTTTATACTATATTATTTTTTAAAAAAAAATTGCACCATTATACTATATAATTAAAATAATGTGTTACATTTATGTTCGTTACATCGATGTAAAACAAGATATTTGGAAAAAGAAAAAATACTAGTTTGGATTAAAACGGAATTAAATATAAAAATTGCATCACTGCAAATAATAAGTTACATATCTGTAAAAAATATGTTATTTCACTGTAAATTACATCACAGTAATTTACCATTGTTAGAAAAAAAATTTTAAAAAATTTGTTATTTTTAAACTCGTTACAATGATGCAAATACATGGCATCCAAAAAAATAAAAAATAGTTGAAACTGTAATGGAATTAAATGTGTTACATCACTGTAAATTACATCACGTTAAATAGAATAAAAAAATTTGTTACATCATTGTAAATTACATCAATGCAAATTACATCACTGTAAATTACCGTTTTTAGAAAAAAAAGTTTTAATTAATTTGTTATATTTAAGATCGTTACAAAGATGCAATACATGGCATCTAAAAAAATAAAAAACTAGTCGAGATTATAATAGAATTAAAGAGAAAAATGAGACGAGTATAAAGGTGAATTTTTTTTAAAAAAATAATATAATATAAAAAAGTTATGAATGTTAAAAAAAGGTAAGCTTTATATAAAAAATTAATTTATTAAAATATATTACATGATGACATTTGTAGCCACCATATTAAATCTAGTTTTTTTAAGTGGTTACAAAATATTCAAAATGTCCTCCCATATTAAAAAATGAAAAATAACATGTGTCATGATCTTATGAACTTACTTTTTAAATTAACAATTGGGATGATCCTAGACCCTTGTAAGAGAAAACTAAGGTGGTGTTTGTTTATCCCCAAATTATTCAAGGGTGTTCATAAATCACTGATAAATCATTTGAATCTTAACAAATTGTTCAAACCAAAGCATGTTGATCTGTTTGAGATTTTGATCAATTTTGCTTGTCAGATGGTTTAATGACCCTGCCAACAGTTTTAAATTTGGAACCTGTTGTATAAACTGGATTAGTGGTTCAACCCTTTTTTTTCATTTTTTAAATAGATACAAACAAACAAACATATCGGAGGGATGTGATGAACAAAAACCTTACCCCTGTTCTAATAGGATAAAAAAGTTGTTTCTAAACAGATTCCTTGCTTAAAAGTGTCACTAAACTTTCATTTTTTTAACAAAGACAGCACAAGTATAAGCATAAGCAAAAAACATACAACCAAATGATGTTAACAAACAGTCGATATAACACGAAGCAAATAGAATCCATATCAGAGTGTTGCTGGTAGGAGCATAAGCATGTTATTTAACATAATCATGAACCATTTTTTATTATTTTTAAATAATCATACTAAATAAAGATTATGAGGATAAAAAAAATAGTTTAAAAGGTTCCAGTGGGTGGCTTATCATTCTTCAAGACTTGGTTAACAATTTAGCCAAGAATTTTCCTCAAAACAAGTAGCTAAAAATTCACTTTGTTTTTGTTTAAAAAGAGAGTAAAAAGTCAAATGTTTGAATGATTTTTGATAGGCAATAAGTTGTATATTTTCAGTCAGGTCAATTGTTTAAATTAAATAAAAGAAAGAAATAAGCAAATAACCGATTTAAAAATATCTGACACCCTCGATACAATTTATTGCCGTATCAAGAAGCAATGAACAATTTTACTTTATACTACATTTTCACAAATAGATATTACCAGAATCTCAGCGAGCAGGGGTGGCGACAGGGCTAAGATCGGGCTGTGAAGTGTTGCGATCGAACAGGTTGGTCGACCGACGATGGAACAGGTTGCTCACTAGCTTCACGGTGCTCGATGGCTCGATGACAACAGTCAAAGACGAAGATCTGCGACGGGGGAGGCGAAGGACGGGGGAAGACGAGGGCGGGTAGGGTTTTGTGAGAAATGAGGGTTTTTATATTTTGATTCAAATGTTCAACCAAAAGTTAACTGGTTCAGACCCTCTTAACCATTCAGACATCTTAATCATTTAACACTTAATGGTTCGGATGTTACCAAACGGCCCATTAGCTCTCATCACCCATTTCATACCATACTAATAAGTGAAATTTTAGTGGTTATTTTCAGAAATAAAACAATACCAAATGTCAAACAGATAGCACTAGGAAAATAACAGAAACTAATATAATGCAAACAAGGTACATCACTCCAAAGAAGCATTTTTCATTCTAGTTACATACGAAACATGAAATTACAAGTATAATCCTAAGTTTTTGAGAATTACCCGATTCATCTCAAGGAGTATCGGGGCAGGTTCTGTACCTGACACATGCGATGCAGCATCCTCTTTCGATATGGCCACATAGTTTGAAGGTGCAACCGGTCTAGCATTTTCCCTTTTCCCTGACCTTGCTCCATTTGGTTCATAGGACAACCGTCTATAGTGGTTCATTGGCCGCAACACCGTTCCACGTGGTCCCACCACCTTTTTTGTACCGCTAAGAGGTCGAGCCGGGCTTGGTTTTGACCGAGATGGCTTCTTGCTCTGTCTGTGTTTTAGTGTTCATGGAATTTCTTTGATCCTGTAAAAATAACAAAATCAAGCCGGTTTCAACAACTTTCAAAATATAATATGACAATTTGTGGAAATAAAGGTGGTAATTCAGCCAGTTAATGTTTTTACTCTAATTTACTCCTAATACAACATTGTTCACTAAGGGACTCAAGCCTCAACCTTAAGGGACTCCACCCCCCCATACATGCATTTAACAAATAAATAATTATTAAAATAAAATAAATTTGAAGTCACATTTAGCACCATATATTCATCAAAACTAGAGCTTGTGAACTAAAAAACATTTTAGGCCAGCCTGGACCTACCGATACCATAATAACTAATTTGACACAAATTTGATCAGATTTGTTATCCAACCCACCCATTTTGCCACCTCTAATGTGATCAAGTAAACATGAAATTTTTCAAACCCGCATCCTTCGTTTTTCTTCTTCTCTGTATGCCTGAGTAAAGCATATTCGTCAAGCATAGCAAGAAGTGGAACACCATCATATGCAAAAGTATGTCCATGTTCTTCTTCCCATCCTCGAGTTTTAGCAACCAAAGTGTCAACAAGAGCTGCATAAAAATTTTAAAAACTGTGTCAAGATAAAATAGATCTCATAGAACAATCTCAATAATCAATGTGAGGTTTTCAGATAATTTAATTTTTAAAATTGGTTGTCTCGTGTGAAGGTCCAGATGGCATGAATAGGTGGATTGGATAATGGGTTGGCCAGGCAAACACTTATTGTCCATTTAGCTATGATTACAGAAGTATATCACAACAATAATCTACCTTTTGGATAAAAATGAATTAAGAAATCACGCATAACACAAAACCGGAAAATATTCAACCCGTTCCCTTTTAGCTAATTTTTTCATTCAACAGTTTGTGGTAAAACACAATGAAAATCAATCCGATGATAAGAAAAACAGGTCAAAAAAAACGA